>WAAE01017217.1:0-20678 GCA_013400495.1 Nicator chloris
GGTATTAAAACATATACTTGAAATCTTTTTTTTTAATAACTGCAACAAAAGTTGCAATAGTGGTTTGCAGGTAGACATTTTGTTAGGAATGCCTTGGGGCATTACAAAAAGGGTACATAAGTGTCATCAGTTTTATCTTTACTTTTACAGCACATGACTTAATTTTCAACTAGGTTCTAGGAGCTCACCACACCTAGCCTCAGCCAACAGATTGAAAATGTTTTCTGGCTAAACTGATCTTTGGCAGAAAACTAGATTTTTTAATTAATATTTTCCCCAAGTATGTTCTGTCTTCCATGAAGAAAAAATAACCCATGTTTTGGCCAAATAATGGAATTCCTAGAAATCAGTAAAGGTTTTCATTGTGGTTGAAGTTTATTGTATTGTAGATGAAATTAAAGACATCTTGTCTGAACAGTGTCTTTGCAAACTATTGTCTATCAGCAATGATTAAACAGCATCTTCTATCACGTCTTGGCTTTGCAAGCACAAAAATATTTCTTTCTTTTCAGAAGAGGAGAACACATAGTGCCTTCCCAGAGACTTCAGGCAGCCTCTGGGAACTGGTCAGTAAAGAAAAATAGGATTTTGACTGAAAAATATATTTCATATGCATGTTGAGCCAACTAGCAGGTGCCATAAGACAGTGAGTGCAGGTCTCCTTTCACAGGCTCCTGTCCTTCCATTTTCCCTTTTCACATTTTTTTGAGATTTCAGACAGTGCTATGTCAAGTGGACAACAGAAACCAGAAGTTTTAACTGCATATAAGTAGCAGGGTAAAAACTAGAAAAGAAATTAAAAGTAACAGGCAACAATCAAGAAATCAAAATTAATCTTCAGCAGCTCAAATATCCCTCCTCCCAAACCTACTGACCCCTATAATGAGATAGTTGCACCACACTTTGCAAAGTTTTGACATGATCTCCCATGGTGTCCTAGTACCCAAGGTGGTGAGCTAGAGATTAGATATGCAGATGATCAAGTACTTGGAAAACTGACATGATTGCAGGACTCAAGGGTTGTGTGACAGTGAGAGTGCTGTCTGGTTATTCAGTGTGTCTCCTCAGGGAACCAGTATGAGACCCATTCTGCTTAATGTTTCTGTCAATGACCTGTATTATTGTAAATTCACCCACAGCAAGCCTGCCAGTGGTATCAAGCCACGGGATGGCAGATATGCTGGAGGTTATGCTGAGAAGAAGCTGAAATTGTTGAGAGCCTGTAGAAATGAGGTGTCAGGAGCCTCAGAGAGTTTAACAAGGACAAGTCCAAAGTCCCAGTGCAACATTACAGAGAATGGGATGGGTGGTTGGAAATTATCTTTGGTAGAGCTAAAGCCAAACCCTTCATGGAAGTGCACAGTGACAGGACTGGAGGGAACAGGAACGAATCAGAAAACAGGAATAAGAAACTGTTTTCATTGGAGAATTCCACTGCATTGGAACAGATTTCCCCAAGAGATGGTGGAGTTTTCATCCCTGGGAGATATTAAAAATTCAACTGGCATCTTCAGACCTGATCTAGTTGGATCCATTTTGAGCAAGGTGTTGGACTAGATGACCTTCAGCGGTCCCTTCCAACCTCACTCATCCTGTGCTTCTCCAACTCCATAAATACTGCATTCTCTTCGAATGCTGCAGTTATTAATACAACAAATCTATTTGCCTTTGTCAGTCAGACAACTGGTAGTATCCGTGGTGACAATGGGAATTCCTATACCTCAATTTTTCCCACTTGTTAGATTACTTACCATACTTTAGGAAGATCTAAGTGAAGGTGAAAGAATTCCTGATTACCACAGGATTATCCTTTTTTTCACCATGCTGTTGCTTTATCAGATGGGGATTTTGGAAGACAATGTTCACTAAATTGTCTGCACAAGGCTGTTGGTCCCAGTAAAACATGTGAAGAGACATTTTACCATCTGCTTATTGCACAAAAGTAGTTAGAGAAAAGGAAACTACTCTTATCTCTTTTACCGGAGTTTCATTAACAGCCTCTTATGTAAGAAAATCTCAACATTAAATTATTATTACCATAAAAATTTATACCATAAAAAAGGCAATGAAGTTATATTCCATTAAGGTATTTAAAGGTATGATTAAGAACCAACAAATAGTTAGATGTTTTACATTACTCACTTTGGAAAGGAGCAATTAGGTTTTATATATTCACTGAAGTCCTTGTTTCTCTGATTTTGTGTTGCTTTTTAGGTGATTAAGAAGCATACTCAGTTTCAGCAGTGCCTGTGGTGCTGTAAAACTAAGTCTTTTTGCTATTTACCTTAATAGTTCTCAGATTGCATCCCACATAGTTACGAAAAGGGAAACATCAGCTATATTTACAATGTCAAGAAAGACAACTTTTTTTCCTTAAGCTTTCATCTTGTTTGCTCCCTTAAAAGCACTAAAAATGAATAGAAAAGAATTTCCTGGGGAAAACCCTGAAACACTTAGATAAAATAGAAGGAAATGACAGTGAAAGAGAATGACAGACCTGTGTGTCATGGATGGGGGTGGGAGACTCCAAATTATGAAGCAGAGGGTAAGAAGCAAAGTCCTTCTTCATAGTCAGTGGCTTAAAAGTCATGACATTATTAATCATTTGTATAGGACAAGAAATGTGCATGGCTTTGTGCTGTGAAAGATAAACAAATAGAAGGATCTGTCATGGGTTTACATTTTAAAGGAAGGGGAAAAGTCAAAGGAACATAGTGCTGTACATGTAACCATCACAGCTTTCAAGTTTTAGAGAACAGTTGAAGTTTTTTATAAAAAAACTTCAGGTCAGGAGTAGCTACAATTGAAAATTGCTTTCTGAGCAACTTCTATCTGAAAAAGCTGTTTCAAGTCAACCTGTTTCTCTCCTGCAAAGCTTGTACTGGCTCCAGTGAAAATTCCTGCAGTCAGAACGGTTTTCAATTTGGAAAAGCTTCAGACTGCATTTTGGAATATATTCTGAAAAAAAAAAATTACTTGATGTCATTAAATTATATTATATAGGTAACATAAGTTGTCTTCATAGATTTATGATTTCTGGGCACCAAATATCTCTTTATTTGTAGTGTAATGGGTGACTTAGATTTGCATTGTACTGAAACATTTTGTGGACAAGAAGTTGATATATTTGCTACAAACTTGTATCCAAGTAAGTTGGGTACTCACTAGGAAGAGTCTCCTTACACAACCAGAAGAGAAAGTGATGTGTGTGTGTCTGTTTTCTCTGAGGATGAATCACAGGAACAGAGAGACTAGACTTGGAGGCTAAGACAATTACTGCCGTCGATTTGCTGAAAGGGAATCCTAGAAAAGCTTCAGCTCAGAAATAATTTTTCTGAGGCAATGTTTCAAACTACTCTTCAGTTATACTAACGATTTCAGCTGGCTTTAAGACCAACACACAGCTTTCTCATGCCCCTTTCCCACGGATGAATCAACTAGCCCTCCTATTTGATTCCTAGACTGGGTTAGGTAGGGATATGCCACACTTCCAAGCAGCCAAGCACTTACTAAATTGGAGTGGTTTTGACTCTCAGCCATTGCTGCTAAGAGCAATTTTGGCAAATGAGTTGCATTGTTATACCTTCTGTTTTGTATATCATCAGCTGGAGTAATTTTTCAGAACAATGCTGAATGCTTATTACATACTACTTCAAGCATGTCAGTATATACTAATGTTACACTGAGCAGACATTTCATTTCACAGAAGGAGTCAGGGAGGTTTAGGCATAAAAGATGACACTCAAAGATGTGAAACAAAATTAATTTTGAAGTATCTGAAGCAAGCTGCATTTAACCTTGTTGTGTAGTGCTTTTAAGAATCAAATTTTTATCTAGTTTAATTCATGTTCAAAGGGAATTTAATCAAGTCCTATTCACAGTGCTGTAGCATTTAATTACCTAAATCTGTAAGAATGCTCCTCTTTACATACTTGTGTATAGTTCATATTCATCTTCTCAATACCCAGCCTGTGAGTTAAACTCCTGCATACATAAATTTGTTTTCTTTTAACAAAAACAACACTTCTAGATTAAAAGATGCTGGTAACTAACAGAGTTCATAATTTGACATATTGGTACTTCTCAAACCTCAGTGTAGCTGTCTAGTAGACTCTCATATAAATCTCACTAAGAAAATTATCAGATACCTTTTTTTAGCAAGAGACGAAGCAGTAGAAACTGCTATCTGTGTCACAGATGAGCAAGATTCTAAGGAAAGCCTGGTCTGTATCAGTGAAAAAGCTTTCTTTGGGACATTCTGCAAACACAGATGACAGGTTGAGACCAGATTGTAAGGGTCCATATGTGTGAGTGTGACATGAATCTAACAAAAATGCAGTTAAAAAAGAGCCAGAACCAGCCAAGGAAGTACCAGCAGGATGGATGATCCTGGAAAGGATCCAGAGTGGGAGAGAAAGTTCTAATTTTGTACTGAATGCTGGCTTAAAACAGATTTGATTTTCTGAACAAAGAAACTACCTCCTGTTGCTTGTCCCTACTGTATTCAAAGAGAGAGAATTTTGTGTACTTTCTTTGTAAGCAAACACCCAGAACTGCAAACTTGACAGATTTAACATGTTTTATGTAAAGACTCTTGACTGAAAGCAGATATATACACCTCAGGGTACTTGATGTTTGATCAAAAGCTACCGCTTTTCTAAAATCCACTGCCTTTTCAAACTCTCCTCCTCAGCTTTTTTTACACAGTTACAAGTGAGTATTTATCCTAGGCAGAAAAAAGTAGGCAATTCAAGGATCTGAATGAAATTTGGTTTTTCTCCTTGCATACTGTGCATTGACAAAAATAGCCGAACACGTCACTGTATCTTTCTCTCCCTGCAGTGCTCCCTGATGATGTCAAGCACGCCTCCAGAAAGGCATAGAATCATAGAATCTATATTAGAAAAGACCTTTAAGATCATTGAGTCATAACACTGCCAAGTCCACCACTAAAACTCTGTATTATGTCTACATATCTTTTAAATACCTCCAGGGTAGTGACTCAACCACTTCCTGTGCAGACTAGTCCATATTGATAACCCTTTCTGTGAAGAATTTTTTCATAATATCCAATCTAAACCTTCCCTGGAGCAACCTGAGTACTTCTTCTCTTATTGTATTATTTGGAAGAAGAAGTTGATCCCCATCTGGTTACAACCTCAGGTAGTTGAAGAGAGTCATAATGTTCTCCAGGGCTTCCTTTTCTCCAGTCTCAGCAGCCCCAGCTTCCTCAACCACTCTTTACAGGACTTGTGCTCCAGACCTTTCAACAGCTTTGTTGGTCTTCTGTGGACGCAATCCATCATCTCAACATTTTCCTTGTCATGAAGGGCCCAAAACTGGCCAAGGATTTGAGGTGCAGCCTCACCAGTGCTGAGTAGAGGGGGACAATCCCTGCCCTGGTCCTGCTGGCCACACTGTTGCTGGTACAGGCCACGATGCCATTGGCCTTCTTGGCCACCTGGCCACACCCTGGCTCATGTTCAGTCACTGTCACCAGCACCCCCAGGCCCTTTTCCTGTGGGCAGCTTTGCAGCCACTCTGCCCCAGCCTGTGGCACTGCCTGGGGTTGTTGTGACCCAAGGGCAGGATCCAGCACTGGCCTTGTTGAACCTCCCACCATTGGCCTCAGCCCATGATCCAGCCTGTCCAGATCCCTCTGCAGAGCCTTCCTGCCCTCCAGCAGATCAACACTCCCACCCAGCTCAATGTCATCTGCAAACTCCCTGAGGGGATTGGCTAACACAGCCTTCATTCCTGAGGAAGCTCCTTAGGTGCTGGCCTGGGCTGTTTTAAGACAATGTGGACCTACATCCTACCATGCAACTTTATGAGAATATCCCTTGCTTTAATTCACCTCTCAGTTTTCTGGAAAACTGGTGGAAACTAGTGGAAATGATCAGCAAGAAGTAAAAGATTCTCAGAGAATCTTGACTCAAAAATGCCATAGTCACCACGGTGAAGTAGCTTGGACGGAAAGTTATTCTGCCAAAAGTATTGTATTCTTCTATGAATACCCTTAGTTCATTTCTGGTTTGGATTTCTTATCTCTCTGGCTTAGGTAAACAGAGAATACACTACAGAGCCTATAGTTGGATATTACAAACTTCAAATTATTCTAATTTCCTTAAAGTCTTTCTTATCAGTGACTTTGATTTCCAGTTCCTCAATTTAATAGAAAAAAATGTTAGTGTTAAGGTATAGGCTGTAACATGGGGGGTTTTTTTGTTTCGGTTGGACACTAAAAAAAAGGGTTTCTATCTGTTTCCTGCTGCTGTTCCAAGCTTCTCATTCCCCTTCAGGTAAGGACCTAAGGACACCCTTATTCAAACACATAGCTTATGTTCTTAGATGGAACAGATACTCATTCTAACTTGCTGTTCTCCAGGAAGAATACTAATATTAGCTCAAGTGACAGGACTAGTGAAACCCATTTGTGAAACCCATTGCAGGCTTTTCTTTAATAGGATTAGAAGTTTCCATGAGGACAGAAGAGGAAGAGAGTGATCTCATATAACCAATTTAACCAACAAGTGATTAAGCCCTTCCTACTGGATTAGTATTCCTAGCCAGCAAGATAAATGTAATCAAACTCTGCAGTAGCACCTTGAATTCCTGTTTTGATTACCACCTTTCATGGTCCAGTTTTTCCCAGAGATTTGGAGGTCACAAATTTACATCTGAATATGGAGTAAGTGCTTCTCTAGGAGCTGCTACAGTGATTCTCTATTGCAAGAACTCATTTTTGTCTTTTCCGATTTGCCATGGGTAATGATAGCTTTTTCTGCTGTCTAGCACAAAGCCTTGGGTCAAGACCCATATTTTATAGGGTCAAATTATTCTTTATCTAGCTCAACATCTTTGACTGCACTGCTGCTCAGGCAGAAGAAGAAGGAAGTTTGCATGTCAGGAAGATTGCTTCCTATTGCAGCATGAATAGCTCAACTGGTAGCAGGTTGGCTGTGTGCCATTAAAAATTGAACAGCCAAGTCAAACTGGGTCAGGTTTACACTTTACCAGGGTAATGCTGTCTAGTGAGACACCAGCACAGGAGCATTTTCAGATCAGAGTTTGCTCAGCTATGGCAGAAGGGAGAGAGAGCAAAGGAAGCTTGGCTGTCAGAAACCGTATTTTATCTTCTATTGTAAATACACAACTAGCAGCTGGTCAGGCATTCAAAGTTGAAAGGTCTACTGGCACCTGTTTTAGATACATCCCTTCCTCAGTAATGGGCTGAAAATGTAAGCTGCAGACAGCAGCCTCAATTGAGAGCTAAAGCTGCTTTCCATCTGAGCTGTGGGGTGGACTTTGTCTTGTGGGGTTATCTTGTAAGTTCTGCCTGCGTGCCTTGCCTAAGAACAAACCCATCAGGTTGGTATCATCACTGCCATTGGATGAGGTGACCACTGCTCTGGCTGTCAGGCCCAATCTGCTGCCAAGTAAAGACAGGAGGCAGACCTGAGATGCTGTTCAAGTATGCTGAACTGTCTCCATGTAGTCCTCTTTACTCTCACGTGTGTTACCCTCGGCTTGTGGTAATGCAAGTCAGTTCTGAAAGTCAATTCAACTTTCCCATAGATCATGGTTTTAAAATTTACCCTTTGACAACCAACATTAATAGAATGGCTGAAGACAAGAGAATTAAAATTTACTTTTAGACGTGGAGGGTGCAATCCCATCCACCACAAATATCATGCTACTCTTACTTTCTCACACAGTGAACCCTAGCACACTTTGGGGCAGAATGCAGTTCTGCTCTATATTTGGTCTTACAGTCTGACTAACATAACCGCCTACAACTTCCCACTTGTTAAGAGGATGTGCCAGTAGCAGCTGCCTAGAGGAAAGAATAAGCAAAAGGAAGATAGAGCAGAAGGGGAAAAAAGATTGCTAGAAAAGACAGCTGGTGACACTTGAGGCAAGTGACACTATTCCCCCTCTCACAAAGGAGAGCTCCGTAGCAACTAAGTGTATAACCGAAAAGGACATTATTCAGCCAAACACAAAAAGTCAAACACAAAAAGGCTAGCAGAAATAAAGGTGTGAGGAGATGCACAAGAAATTGGTTCAAATGTCTCCATCAGCATGGAAACAAGAGAGCTCACACACTCAGTGAGGGAGAACAACCCTGAGGGAGCAGTGAGATGGAGAGAGGCATTCAGGAGGGCTGAAGGGAAGAAGTGCTGTCTCCCCAGGGCTTGGAGCTAAAGCTGAGGGTGTGGTATGTTTTCTTTACTGATGTTGGAAACCCACAAGAGTAAAATGAGAAAAAGAGCACAAGGACTGGATAGCCTTGTCAGATGGTTGCTGAAGGTGTTATGAGAATGGCTTGTAGCCTGCAGTGGTGAAGGTCCTGAGAAAATGGAGGTAGAGCTAAGTGAAGGGAGGAGCTAGAAGAAGTGAAATACATAGCTGTGTCTCAATTATCACTGCATTTTTCTCCTCCGATTGAGCTATGGGGCCAGTTTCAGCCTAATTGGCTTCTCCTGAGTGTATTCATGCTTTCCTGAAAGGCACCTTTCCTAAAATAATTCCAGCCACTGTACAGAGCGAGTCTAATCAAGACCCTACCTCTTGCATCCACTCACATTGAGCTTTATGGAAGAAATTGTAAGTGCTGGCTTGTTGCTATGCTTTTTCAGCCTTCTGATGTTTAAGTTTGAGAAATTCCTTTCTCACGTTTTTCTGTAAACAATATGGATGTTTACATTCTTTCATGGGGGTGGAGTTCTCTTAATTGACACCTGTCTTGACCAATGTGATTGGAGAGGTATTAACCTTGCTTGCCAATCACTTAGTCTACTTGTTATACTATATATATGGGTCTGTGATGTAATAAAGTTAGTCCTCTTGGTTGAACCCAGGTCAGAGTCCGTGTGGTCAATCTAATGTGTCGCTGCGACACTGGCTCATGGTAGCCATGGCATACAGAGGTAGTTCTCTTTTGTACACTTTTTTAATCCTTTTTTTCCCTAGAGCAAGGCTAACCCCAATATTGCTGTGTGCCACAGGGCAACCCTGACCGCTTTCTCCCTGGGAGCCACAGAGTCTGAAGCTTGTGACCCTCTGTCACAGTGGGGAAAAGCCTCACATCTCTCCCATAAACCTGGCTGCAATGGCTTATAACCCACAAGACCAAGATGAAAAGGTTTTGCTCCGTAACCAGCTTGTAAAATGCAGGAGACTCCATGGCTGGGGAGGATACAGCTACGGGATGAGGGAGATGTGGTTCTTCTGATGGCCTTGCCTCCAGGCATCCTCCTGTGTAACAGAATCAGAAAGTGGCAGGATGGTCAGAACGGGGAGAATACAATATAGCAAAGAAAAAATGCAGAGTAAATCTTGAAAAGCTACATATTTCATTAAATTGTTCTGGAGGGCTTTCAGGTTTGAACGGTGTAGGCAGGACAGCTTTCTACTTGCTGGGTAACTAGGCCTTGTCTTCATGTTAACAACATAAAACAGCACTAAAACAAAATAAATTTTAGGGATGTTTATGATACAGTTTGGAAGGCATTTAATATTGGTAATATTACTCAAGTAATTTTTATTTTATTACTCAAGTAGACCTCCAAAATGATTATGCTATCTTTCCCTGCTCCCACAACTCTTTTTGTATGACTCATGGGTATTTGGGACAAGATTTTAAGGAAAAATTTGAAGACGTTTGAAAATAAAAAATCAAAATGGGGAAATCTCCTGATGTACAAGAAATTGCTCCTCTTCTTTAGACAGCACTGTAATTGAGGTGTTTGAGCTGCAGAAAAGAGAATCACAGAATCACAGAATCACTGGGTTGGACGAGACCTTCAAGATCGAGTCCAACCAGAAATGGCTCTGCACCAGTGTTCTCAGAGATCATCCTGACCAATAACAATCCCTTGTACAAAAGTGACTGGTGGTCTATGCACTAGGGTCCTAAGGAGTTAATGAGAACAAGTAACATGAAAAGAGAAGAACCCTTTTTGTTAAATAAAAAAAGAACAGAAGAATAAGAAAATGTATTTTGCTATTTTGTCACTATCTGTCAAAAACATATGCAATTAATCTTTCATGGTCCTCTATATGCATAATAGGATCTACAAAAAAACTGGCTTTACATGAAAGCCTAAAAATGCACAATTAAAGCCCTAGAATAAAATAAATCTGTAAGTATCCAACAGGAATGAGTAGTGGCGTGGTTTCATGCTGTACAGGTATTGGATCTGCTAGTACAAGTCACTGATGTCACTGCTGAAATCAGGAGTGCTAGTGCATGTCCTCATCATATGTTCACTAGTGAAATGGGTCCAACTATTTAAAATAATTCTGTCTTACAGCTGCATATTACAAAAGAGTGAGTTGAATAGGCAGCACAAGCATGCCTCATCCCCTTCAGAGTCAAATTAGGCAGGTTTGTTTAACCTGAGGATAATATATTTAAAGTAAAGTAGCTGCAGTGTAACGGAGACATTTGCACAACGCTCCCTCATGATCCATTCCTGCCAGCTGGCTGGGGGTGGTTCCTCCCACAGGGCGCTGGTAACAAACATGTATGAGCCACTGTAGTCGTGAGCAACCCCAGACATTTCTGTAGGAAATATTTCAGTGGAATTAGTTTTGCTGGTGCCTAGTCTTGACTATTCATGTGAAGTCCGCCTCATACAATCCTTTTACAACCTGCCATGTAGTAGCCTTAACAAAAACTCTCATTAGGGAGTGGCTTTTAATGCTTTCCACCAAAGATCAAGCTTCCAGGCAGTGTCTGCATGCATGTTTATCAGACCTATATAATTTTGGACCTGTCTGATCTTGGTGCTGCTCTCACAGGCCTCCAGGACAGATTGTAGTAGGCACAATACTGTTTCAATTTTAGTGTAACTTTCTTCACAGCAAGACTGCACCACTGTTGTCAATTGTTATTATATTTATGTTGCTGGCTAATTTTATAACCTGATTTTGGAAAATCATCTTGGCCTTTGAAACAAATAGAAAAGATCATGATTTACAGTTTCTAGAAAAGCCCTATAATTTGTAGTAGAAATTCTATATAACAAAGAATAAAGCAACTTGCAGAATTTCCTTGCAACATTTCACTCTGTATCAATAAATATTCTTCTGGGTTTATATCTGCCACTTATCTTGTATAACTGTATTTCTTTAAGAGACATTTATGTGACACCTTCTCTAACATTTTTAGACAGTTCCTATCTCCATTAATTTCATAATAGTTCTCCACAAGGTAGAAATACCTTTCTAGTTCACACAACCCCATCAGTTTTACTGCAACCCATTTTTTAGTTGGCTAATTAGTGTTTTGAACATCATTTATTCCTCAGTGATTTTCCATTCAGAAGAGTAAGTGCAGTACGGAAAAAAATGCAGTATGGTCAGAGAATCCCAACTCCAAAAATCCAAGCTAACATTCTCTACTGATGTAAATTGATAGTTCATTTATTTTGAATAAAATTTTCCCACTACAAGAAATATGTCAGTACAGAAATAATTCAGTAAAGGGAAAGTCTGGCTTCACCCAAATTAAATAATTTCTGTGATGGGATAGATGTAAAGTATTTTTTCAGAGAGAGTAATCAAAATGATAGGACACCAGCAGATTTATTCATGATGTATCTGTTCTCTGTTCAGCTGTACTTTCATTGCAGGCAATTGTTAGGAAAATTTATGCTATATGATTCATATCACACATTATCGTATATGGAAGCAGCATGAGCAGTGTGTTTCATCATTTGCAAATGCTGAAATTACTGACATCCTGCATGTGTTATCAGAGCAGATTTTCCCTTTATGAATCAGTGGGAAAATACATTTAGCTATAGCACACGACATGAGCCTAAGAGTGCATTAATGGGACAAATTTGGTAAGAGGTTGTGTATTAATTTGGCTGTCTCCATACCTTTAGATACTCTGGGCCTTTCAACATATCACTACTATCACAGAAATACCCCTGGGAGCATTTGAGAGGCACACTTTTTGATCTACTTAATTTCTGATAGTTTGAAAATGTAAGTGAAAACTTGAATGAACATGGCTTAGTTTTGAACTAAGTTGAAGAGGAAGTTTGTGAAAAACACTAAACATACATTTTTTCTAAATCATATTTTTGTGACTGACATAGGAGAAACTTTGAGATTCACTGATACTGAATCACATGGGAATGAACTAGGTCACTCTCCAACATATCCTCATCCTCCTCATGTAGAGGTAGTCTCTAATAGTAGTTGTTACCTACCATTAAAGCATCAGGGAAAACAAAAGAGAATGGGGAAAAGACAAAGGCTTAGTTCTGGAGGGGGTTTTAGCATCCAGTCTTCCACTTTTTAAGGCATGTATCTCTGAGAATTAGAAACAGAATATCTACCTTTTTTATTATTTGAGTTATGTTATAGCAAACATTCCAGTTGCTTTCTCTACGCTCAAAAACTTTGAAGTGTTCTCTGTGAAGTCTGATGATGCCAATTCAATTAGGATCTCATTCAAACAAACAAATTCAAGAGGTTAATTAGTATTTAAAAGTGACCCTTTCCTTTAGAAAAAGTAACATTAAGTTTCTTATTCCAATTTTCTGCTTATTCCTTAAGCTATAATGGTGTTTCTATTTTTTTAACTTCAGTCTTACAATACAGCTGGTTGTTTCTTCCTCTCTTTTTACATGATGCAGTTCTTAAAAAGATCTCTAAGAGAAAGATCTTTCTTTTTTAGCTTCTCTGAAGCCAAGTTGACAAATACCTTAATCAGTCCAGAGCATTTTTGATGTCCTCCATGTAGTCTGTAATAATAAAATGATCTCTCTGCCTCAGGGACCTGGCAGCTCTTCTGGTCTTGTCTTCTAACCAGTCCTCCACCACTGATTTAGGCTTCCCCTTACAAGAACCACTCTTCAGTGGTGCTCAGTGAAGAATGACCTTGTCAGACAAACCTATACATTTTCCATATAAAATACCTAGGATGCCAATAACTCTATATCCATTCCAATACAAAGTACAGCAGCTTCTCCAGTACATATTTATTTGCTTAAATAATACAATACATCATACATGCTTTTACTATTGAGATAGGAAGCCAGCAATTAAAGATTCACATATAATTGGTTCACTTCATAAGCTGTGGCTTTAAATAGGAACTCAATGTTCTAAGTGAAATAAATATGCAACACATTCTTTGCAAAATCTGTTAGGAGTACAAAATGTTAGCTCTGTTACATCTTGTTCAGCTAAGAGACATGACATTTTCAAAACTGTTAATAATTATTAAAACTTCTAGGGATAATAAATACAGTACTTATATTACTTCTTAACTGTACACTCAAAACAGCAGAGTCCAGCAGCACCATATGAAGAGAGAAATCAAAGAATAGGTAGTAGACAAACACAGAGCTGTAAAAAGGTGGGTGCAGTAGCATTATTTGGTCTTTCCAGTAACTTGTTTTACAGGAAACAGCACAGGATAAACTTTAATTATGATATTATCATAAAGTATTTTACCCTTTGAGCTTCTGAACACAGAGCACCTGTATTTGCTGTCACAAACTGAAGGCTACCTAGGAGCCAGGAAAACTCAGTTTCACAAGGAGATGTCCAAGTCCTTGTGGCCAGACTGAAAACACTTTGTTCCAAGGTCACGTACAGCTTTGCTTTCCCTGTAAGTATGTTGCTTATCTTCATCCTTAAACTTTACTAGCCCAGATTTTGGCTTTTCCTCCACCTACTCTGTACTCCAGCGTGCCTTGCAGAACTCTCGCTGCTATCCTTAACATCAGAAAAGCCTCTACCTTAACAAAACACATGCCTGCACTTCCCATACTCATTACGGTAGAGCAATTTTATCTTTCCTCAGCCTGACTTCTGGAAGCATCTCACCTGTTCAAGTTTGTAGCCATTCTTATTTGCTGTAATGCTCTCCAAAAGGTTGAAAGAAGACTGCATAAACAATGCAGGGAAATGGTATAGATGCGCTTTTATAACAAAGTGGTGGAAACTGGGCTTTAGTTTCATGTGTCCCCATAAACTGAAAACCCAAATAACAGTGAATAATAGTAAGATAAATACTTTTTTCCACAACAGAGCTAGAAGACAATACATAAATTCACACTAGGAATGAGAAGAAGAAGAAAATATATCCCCCAATGTCCAGGACATATGCAATGTCTCTATTGGACTTCTGAGCCTCTACACAAGGCAAAATAAGGAAGCTAATCCCTTGAAAATTACAAATGGGAAATAGCTTCATTATGAGAGCAAATTTCTATAAAGCATTTTCAAAGCTATTAAAAAGCAAAGGCTGTTACTGTCTGTTCCCAAAGCAGTGCCAATGTAAATAGTGTGAAAATAACTTATGTTTGAAAAGCAAGGTGCTTCACAATGAAGGCTGTTATTTCACTTTTAATTTGTCCCTTGAGGCCTCTTTGTAACAAGTGTCTTAGACCCATTTGCATTATGTTCTACAGTAGGGAGGACTGTCATCTCCTAACCACTTTGCTTGGGTCACTTGGCACTGTCTTCTTACCTCAGTAATAATTTGGTTTGTAATTTCTCTTACAGTTTTAAATGATTTTTTACTATTCTAACATAATAATTCATAATTAGACTTGTGTGTTTGGGAATTAGCTTAATATGACTTTGTGACTGGGCAGAATCTCAAAATCTCATTGAGAAGAACTATTCTGCTTTCTAGAAAAATGTAATGAAAAGAGGTTCACATTATGAACTATTTACAAATAGTATTGCCATTCTGGGACTCCTTTCCATCAGTCTGTATGTGGTTGTCAGGTGCTTGTGCTCCAGTAAGAACTGCAGCTGTAGAAGTGGGTAAACTGACTGCAGTGAGTGTGGTTGAAGGAGTTTGGACCAGCCATTTAGACAGCCCAGAGCTGTCTGCAGTGATTTCAGTTGACATAGTTTTTCAGTTACAGAATTACATAATCGCAGAAGCATTTAGGTAAGAAAATACCTTTAAAATCATTAAGTCCAAGCTTTGACCAATCACCACCTGGTCAACTAGACTAAGTGCCACATCCAGTCATTTCTTGAACACCTCCAGGGATGTTGTCTGACTTGTTGCCCTTCTCTGAACATGCTCCAGCAGTTCAATGTCTTTCTTGGAGCAAAAGACCCAAAACTGGACACAGGATTTGAGGTGTGGCCTCACCAGTGCTGAGTACAGGGGGACAATCCCTGCCCTGGTCCTGCTGGCCACACTGTTGCTGGTACAGGCCACGATGCCATTGGCCTTCTTGGCCACCTGGGCACACCCTGGCTCATGTTCAGTCACTGTCACCAGCACCCTCAGGCCCTTTTCCTGTGGGCAGCTTTGCAGCCACTCTGCCCCAGCCTGTGGCACTGCCTGGGGTTGTTGTGACCCAAGGGCAGGACCCAGCACTGGCCTTGTTGAACCTCCCACCATTGGCCTCAGTCCATGATCCAGCCTGTCCAGATCCCTCTGCAGAGCCTTCCTGCCCTCCAGCAGGTCAACACTCCCACCCAGCTTGGTGTCATCTGCAAACTGACTGAAAGGAGTCTCCATCCCCTCATCCAGATGATTAATAAAGATATTAAGCAGATCTGGGCCCAGAACTGACCCCTGGGGAGCACCACGGGTGACTATCTGCCAACTGCAGCAAACTCCATCAGCCACCACTCTTTGGGCCTGGCTATACTGACAGGTTTTTACCCAAGTGAAGAGTTCATCTGCCCAAGCCATGAGCTGCCAGCTTCTACAGGAGAATGCCATGGGACAGAGTATGAAAGGCTTTGCTGAAGCCCAGGTAGAATACATCCTTTGATATTAGTGGCTGGGAGCTGAACTCTGCTGAAAATGTCTCCTTTGCTCCATTGGTCCAGACTGCAATTGATACATAATACTTTCTTTCTTTCTTGATAAGTGTTGTCTAGCTGTCCCATAGCACTCTCCAATTAATACCCAAGACTTTGCAATGAAAAGGCTGTTTACTTTCCTGCTGTACACACTACAGGAGTGAAGGACTTGCTAAATTCCAGCCACCTGCATGATCACCTTTCTAGAAATTGCAAAAAGATTCCTGATTCCTTGCTTGTTCTTTGTTTCATGGGAACTAATATATCTGGAAAGGTGGATTGGACTGATCTTGAACCATGCACAGCTGAAAACTACACCAACAAGAGGGAGATAATTCTAGGAGTTAGTGACTCCCAGCTCTTGGCTGTATACATGCTCAAAGGGGAGTTTTGTCTGGCAGAGACAAGCTAGTGCCAAGTTAACTGGAGGAGCAGTTACTTCCACTTCTGAGGGACCATCTACTAGACCATGCTGAATTTCTATCTGATCATTTCCCCTATCGTCTAAGAAATAATACAGTTTTACTCGTTATTCTAAAAATTTTCTATTTTTTTTGCTTGACCACAATGTCTTCCTTCAAAGAAAAATTACTCCTTTCTCAATAGGCACTGTCTTACAGCTAAGAAAAGGAAGAGGAATGTTTATGATAAAATAGTTCATCTCTGAAGAAACATGACTATGTACCTCTAAAATACACCTCACTTTCAAAGACCTTTTAGGTTTAAAGTGACCTATCTTCCAGTTCAATTTGGCATAACTTTTTTATTTAAAAAAATATGCATACCAGACATAGAGTTAATTTAGAAGAGTCACCTGGATGTTACTCTTTCTTTTATCAACAACTTTTTCTGCATTAATTTCTGCATGTGTTCTGCCACATTTGAGCCTTGAAAAAGGAAAACACTGCCTGCAGCCTTGGATTACACAAATCCAGTTTTATATGAGGAATAAGGACTTTGCCCTGTGAATGCTGATTAACTGGTAGGTGTGAGGATCATTAATTTGCAAGGTGTGTGTTTTCTTATACGGGCAGAGAGCTGCAGCTACATGACTTGTCTTAGCAAGTCATAAGTAGATGACTATATTTAATTACAACTTGTTATATAGAGAACATGATTGCAATGGATTTCAAATAAAGAACTTGGCAGGTAAGTGAAGAAGGTAGTAATACTTGGAAGCGATGTACCATATATATAGATTTTAATCTTTTGAGCTGGGGTGTCTGAAGGACATAGGACAAATTTTATGATTAATTAAATTTTTATTTCCATATGAGCAATAGAATGGTGCAGGGCTGCTTTTCATCTTTCTTGAAGATGGAGGAACTAATATGCTATTCAAAGTATTCATGCAATTAAAAGTTTAATGAAATATGCTTTTTTAATGTTTGTTATAAACTTATAATTGTATGGCAATCAGAGGATGAGAAGCTGAGTTTGACTCCATAAAACCAGCATGAGTAGAATTTGTCTGAAAGGCCTGCAGCTTACTGCTCAAGTTCAATAAGAGAAGATTTCTGACCCCAATAAGAGGAAAGTTTTCCTCTGTGAGGTGCAACTTGTTCTGTAAGGGTGATTTTTACCTTCTGAAACAAAAATTGATCAGATCTGTGTGTTTCAAAATTATCCTTACTAGTCACGATAAACTGAAGAGATAAATGGCAAAGCTGCATAATTTTTTCAATTAATTGAGTCCTACTGTGTTACGTGTAGCTATGGCAAGATTGTGAATGCTGCATGTTGATGCTGCCTAGTAAATGTATTGATCTAAGCAGGCAGTAGAACCAAATGTTGACACAATCTATGCTATTTCACTTCAAGAATTTCGGAATACTCCCATACTGGATGAAACATAGAAAAGCACGAACATTCCTTGTGTCAGAGGACTAGATTTGTGATAAATTCCAGTCTTTTCAAAGCCTTACAGAACTGTCCTTTACTGCCTCCCAAGACATTAGTATTTCTTATTAATTTGTTTCCCATTTCTCATTGTAAGTAGTTGAACTAAGACTCACTTCAGTAAATCAAAGTATTTGGACTGCATTAGTTCTGAATGTTGACAGCATTTTCATGCATGCCATGTTTAATAGTACTCTGGCTTACAATGTGAAATACTTTGTATTTTCAGATATTTTTGAGGCATATGGTTAGAAGTGTTCATATATATTTAATCAGATAATAAATCAGATGCTAAAGTATGTTGCTTTCTGCTAAGTAGAAAACTGCATGTAAGTATTTATCCCCATATAATAGGAAGTAAACTTCTGTACCCAACCCGTTGTCTGTTATACATTAAATGGATAAATATAAAAGTGTTATTTTTCAATATCTATTGCATTTCTTGGTGTCCTCGAACTGCTTTATTCTTGTAAGGTATGTGTTTTATCCTAAATTATTTTTAATAATTTGGCTTATTTATTTCTAAATACTACTACAGAATTCCAGGCTTTAGTAGCTTACAATTCATGTTAAAATCTATCTGGTTGCCATTTTCCAATGTCGATTTTAAATGCCTATAAGCATTGTTTGTTTTTCCATTTTCCTTTCCAACAATTCTTTCAAACTCTTGTTCCTGTGCTTGAAATACAAGTAATCAGAGAGAGAGTGACCAAGTCTGGCCTTTTCAAAGGATCTAAAGCTGAGATGTTCTTTGTTGTTTGCAAGCTCTCCCTCTCCACGTCTCTCCTCTTTGTCTGAATTTCCTATTCTCTTGGCCAGTCCTCCCTCACTTAACACCTCTTCCTTCTCATTGCAGTAGGACTCTCTGAAGTCCTTCATCATGCACTCAGGCTTGCCAGAGAGATCTTGAGCCATTTGTTGGTACAGCTTGTTGTCATCATGATGGTATGTGGCAGGGCTGTATCGCTCTGCCTCATAGTAGTTGTCTTCCTCTTCTTCCTGGCATGAGCTTCCCTTGGCACTCTCGCCATCAGAATGAAATGAGATTCCCTTCCCTTGGCTTTTCTGGGAAAGGTCAAATGGCTCTTCCTGTTCCAAGCTTCTCAAGACATTTGTCTGGGACAGAGCAATCCTTCCTCTTCCAAAACCTTGCAGTGGTTTGAGGGGACGAGAAAAGGAAAAAATTATATATAGGAAATCTTACTACTTGATACATGGCTAAAAACCAAAATCTGAGGTGTCTTTGTGTTTTATATTTTACCTTTGTCTTCCATCCAGGTATCTCCAAGTACTTCACTGTCTATACCTCATGGCATCTCCTTTGAGATGCTGCAAAAATGAGTGCTATTGTATACACTTCACAGCTACGTTAGGACACACAAAACTTTGTTTTGTATAGCCAGACTTTGGATGATGCAGCTGGGAAGAAAACTGAAATGGTCTGGCCTTTTGTAAACTGAATTTTGCCAATCTACCTACTCACTTCCTCCTTCCTATTCTCTTTTTAAAAGAAAACTTGGATCTAAAGCATCATAGTCCATAATCTAAGTCCCTGGTTTTGTATCTTATTTTTCAGAGGAGTGGAAGAGACTAAAAACATGGTAATGCATTTGTTCTATGGACATTGTGGTTCAAAGTTAATACTTTAAAAATGAAAAGACAACAGTCTCAGCCATCTATGACTCTCCTTAATTTTTCCCTTTCATCCACTGAGAAACAATCAACTGAAAAAATCTATGCACTAGATAGTGCTTCAACTTGAGGAAATCATTATAAACAAATGAGGATTTTGAGCAGTGTATATAAATACGCATCTAATCCTGGATCTGTTTTGTCTTAGTATTTGTCAGTGTCTTCCCTCTTGTTGGAAATACAGATTATCCAAGAGGCATCTGGGGACTCGAATATGCTCCAAACATCATCAGGATATATTTAAAAGAATTCAGATACTGCATAGGACAGCTCCATTAAAGACTAGTGACAATACAAGGTGAGGATTTCACCCAATAACAAATACCTATGAAAGTCACTATTTTACTTGCTTTTGTATTCTTAGGGTTTTTTTATTTTCCCCTCAGCAACTGAATCCAGTTTCTGAAGGATCTATGCAGTCTCACTAGATAGCAGATGTTATTTTGCAACAAGTTGCATTTGTTAAAAGAATTCATAAACAGGTATCAGGCCTCACAAATTTTTTTGTACCTGATAAGCCTCAACGGCCACAGAATCTTTGTGCAATGGAAAGCTCTTAGGCAATCTCCAATAATGAGTAATAGTCTAACTAGCGTGATGTTGTAGGAGATTTACAGAAAAAACACTTATTTCATTAGCCATTAGGACCTTCATAACTTTTACACCAAATCTCGTCAGAGTAAATGTTTTACACATGTGCTAAGCTGTCCTAGAGCTTGAATATGAGGAACACCAAGAAGTGTTGCCCATTAAAGAATTCTTTATCTGCAAAATCTTAAAAAAACGTATCTTGGATACCCAAGCCTGTTGCAACAGGACACAAAAGAATGACACTCACACTTGAGCTGTCAAGGGCAGAAAGAGAGAGCGAGTTTATTTTTACATCACTTATATACTATTTGAGAAATGGTTGTGGATTGGAGGATGAAGAGACCACCTCTACAATCACATTGGTCAATATAAAAGTCTATCAATTGTCTCTTCCTCTAGAAAGGAATTTAAAACAAAAAGGAACAGTTACAAAAACAAGGCTGTTTACATGAAAGATTGAGAAAATCCTACTCTATAGTATAAACAACAGAAGACTATGATAAACTTTAAAAAGACAAGGCGACACCAAGCCCTCAAAAAATTCTCCCAAATTCCCCCACTTCTTTAGGCAGTATTGATCTGTGTACAGTCATGAGGATGATTTCAGGAGGTATATGTGGTAGGTGGCTGACAGGCAATATTTTGCAGGCTACCCTCAGTATTTAAAAATCTATACTGTGAGACTT
>WAAE01017218.1:5846-36711 GCA_013400495.1 Nicator chloris
TGGAGCAGCCTGGGACAGTGGGAGGTGTCCCTGCCATGGCAGGGATGGCACTGGAGGGGATTTGAGGTCCCTTCCCACACAAACCATTCCATGGCTCCACGATCTCTTTCTTACTCTCCTCCTTGGGTCACATTCCAACCAGATTCCCTTCAATCCCTTGAGGAATTGCCCCAGTCCTTCAGGACACTGCTGCTGACCCCTCACTCCCCGTGCCCGTGGGTCCTGCCCGGCATTCCCTGGACCATGGGCAGCCCTGACCCACGGAGCTGCTCCCTGCCCTCTCCCCAGCCACATCCAGGCTGGAAGGGCAGCTGGATCAGGTCCAACAGAGGGATCCTTCTGGGTTTGGTGTCACCTCCAGCCTCGGGGGACGAGGAGCTGGAGCTGCAGCCAGGAGCCACCCCCGGAGAGCTGAACCCTCTCCTGCCCGGGGTCACCTTTTCCCGCGGGATCCAACACTCTGCTTGCTTTCCTGGGAGATGAGCCACACAACCTTTTATACCTCAGCCACTGCACTTCCCACCAAGCCCAAACCCAACCCCTCAGTTTGCTGTGAAACCCCCGGGGAACGCGGGAAGAGCACACAAAACTCCTCCCAGGCTGCACCCACAGAGCCTGACTGTCAGAGTCCAGGGCACTTGGTCAATAAAGGATATATAAAACATGGTCTAAGAGGCTTTGCCCTGCTGTGGTGGCTCCCAGGGTTGGTGTGGGATAGAGGTGACCTGTCTGACATTAGCAGTAGGTATTGGTGATCAGTGGTCAATAAAGGATATATAAAACATGGTCTAAGAGGCTTTGCCCTGCTGTGGTGGCTCCCAGGGTTGGTGTGGGATAGAGGTGACCTGTCTGACATTAGCAGTAGGTATTGGTGATCAGTGGTCAATAAAGGATATATAAAACATGGTCTAAGAGGCTTTGCCCGCCTGTCGTGGGCGGGAGTCGCCTCCTGCCCTGGCTGCAACAAGGCCTTGGCAGGGCACAGAGAGAATTTGTAGATAAGAAATAATAAACAACCAAGAGAAAACCTGAAACGGCGACTTTTGACTCTTCTTGTGCTTCAGCACGGGGCATTCAGGGAAAAAGGACTCTGATCTGACATGTCTTGGGAATCTCAAACCCGAGACCTGACTGGCAAATCCTGTGCCAACAGCTCCTGTTTTCCAGAGAAATTCCAGATATCCCACTGAAAAGCATGATCAGCTCTTGGGAATGCACTCCCTTGCTTCTGATTCTTTAACAAAATCTGGGGGTTTTTGCATTCTCCGCTAATTCTTTCTAAATTTTCACCAAGAGTTGCAGTCCCTGGGAAGGACCCCTTCCACTTTTAATCTCAATTAGCAGAGAACCCCAACCTCTGCCAAGCCTTGTGCTGCTCCAGCACAGAGCTGAGAATGGGTTGGGAATTCTGTGCCGCACCGGAGCCACCGATTTTTATCTTTTTTTCCTACTGCTACAAAAATGATGGAAAGTACCAGAAAAGGAGGATTCGGGAGCAGGAAATGAGGGTTGCAGACAGCTGGCAGAAGCAGCCCCAGAGCTGGCTGATGCAGAGCTCAGCCCCTCTGCAGATATTGAACATTTTCGGGCTCTTTTCAGGAGCTCTTCCCATAAAAGCCGGACATAATGGGACTGCAGGCAGAGCTTCCAGCAGGATCCAAAAAGCAGCAGCCCAGCACGCAGGGAGTGATTAAAGGGCCAATTAACATACAAGCGATGGATCTCCTGACCAGCAAAAAGGAGCCGTGTTCTAAGTGAGCTTTATTGACTCCGCTTTTTCCCAGCTGATTTATTTGGGAGAGAAAATAAGGCACAGCTTTTTTTTCCCAGGCAGATTTACCCTTTTTTTATCGTGTCTGCTTTATTGAGCATTTCTCTCCGACTTTGTTCTCTTACAGCACGAAGTTACAATAACCAGGAACACACATTTTTCAGGCTAAAAATCCATCATGCCCCCAGGCAGGAATTGCAGAGGCTCTAAAGGCAGCCTGGGATTTGCTGGGCTCCTCCTGGGCTGGGCTGGAGAGCAGAGCTGGATGTGGAAAATGCTGTGGAGGAAGAGCAGGTGCCCTGGAAAAGCACCAAAGTGAGCAGAGAGAGAGAGTGATGAGTGTTTCCTTATCATAAATCCCAGAATCCCAGACTGGTTTGGGTGGGAAGGGACCTCAAATCCCACCCAGTGCCACCCCTGCCATGGCAGGGACACCTCCCACTGTCCCAGGCTGCTCCAGCCCCAATGTCCAGCCTGGCCTTGGGCACTGCCAGGGCTCCAGGGGCAGCCACAGCTGCTCTGGGCACCCTGTGCCAGTGTATTCCTGTGTCCATCTTTATTTTGTGTATGTTTATCTCCACCGACCTGAAAATCCAGAGGAAATTGCCTCCCATTCTCCGTGTTCTTGGATATTTCTAAAGAAAAAAAAAAAATCATTATTATCTTTAAACTTCACATTGATAAACTTCTGGGCTCTCTGAGCTCCAGACCTCGTGTGGGACACCCAGCTTAGAAAATGCCACACGCACTGGTCAGAAAAATAACGACCTAAAAATGGCTCTAAAGAACAGGCAGAAAACAAATGAGGGAGTGCAAATATCTGAGGAAATCAGTTAATCAAAAAGATTATAAACCCAGGGCAATAAAACTATTATTTCCCTAAAACATATCATTAGCTCTAATACTCTGCTGCCCGATTTTATTGAAATGGAGGACGTGACAGGTTTAAAAAATTAGAGATTCCTCTGTTTTCAAGTTAGGAAAAATACGGATGACTGCTGGGGAGGGGAGAAGGAGCTGGGCAGGGATTCAGACTCCAGAGCTCCTCAGGGCAGGGTGGTCCTGGCAGCCCCTCCCAGAGGGATAACCCTTGGTTAGGGGAGGGAAACCTCCTCATGGCTCATTTGCTAAACCAGGAGCAATCAGATCTCTGCGTTTGATCCAGATAAACAAATTGTTGGTTACAGATGACAGAGAGCACTGCAGTGACACCAGCCCCCACCCAGGGCCTGCCCATGGGTTCCCAGCAGGAAAATCCACCCCTACAGGGAGATCTGTGTTTGCTGTTGTGCCAGAACCACGTGCAGGGTGTTTGTGTCCAGTGGGATGCCCAGAGTTGCTTTCCCAGAGCTGATCCCACGTGTGTGATCCCATTAAATCCTCCAAGGAGGCAGAGGATGCCCAGCCCCATCCTCACACCCCAGTGTGGGCCTGATATTTCTGGGTCTGAGAGATTTTAGCCTGCTAGCAGCTGCTAATTTTCTGCCATGGGAAAATTTCTCAAGCAAGTTTTCTTCTCAAAACAATCTTGGCAAACAATTATCTTTTTTCAAAACAATCTTTCTCCAGGTGGTGTTTTGCTTTGCTAGTTCTCAAAACATTTCAGCTGTTTCTCTGGTTTAACCAATGGGATCAGAGAGGTCTAATTCCTGTTCACCAATCGTGTTAAGTCTGTATCAGAACACCTTATAAAAGTAGTAAGAATTAGACAATAAAACTTTTTTCTATGCTCTTTGCCTTCTGAAATATTTGGAGTCTCTCATCCTTTTCCGTGTCCTACAAGGACACCCCAGGGCAGCCTGGGCACTGTGACACCGATCCTTCCTGCTCCTTCCTGCAATGGAAGGCACTTAAATAAATACTCACTTTATTCCTGGAATCTGCTCAGCCCAGCACAGACCCCCCCTGCTTCCCCTGACCAACAGCAGCTCCACCCAGCCGTGCTCCATCAGCCTCAAGGCTCTGCAAGCAAAGGTTGCGGGGAAGCCAGGAGTGAGGATGTGACTGGGTGCAGGAATTAGGAGAGGACGCAGCACAGATCCTGCTGGATGTGCTCAGAGCACAGCCTCACACAAATGACAGCTCTGAGCTCGCTGCAGCCTTCACTCCATGTCCCACCCCTGGTAAATTCCGCTTGGTCTGGATGGATAAAGGGTGACAGGCTGATGCCTTGAGAAGCTGAAACAGAGGCTAGACAGAGTTAAAGGAATAAAGTGAGTGTTTATTCAGGTGCCTACAAGGCCACACCCTGGCAGCACCAGAGCCACAGCAGTGACTTTCCCCGGGTGGCTCCGAGATGGAAGCAACAGGGCCAGCCACGAGATCTTACACTTTTTATCAGTTCCCATTCATTTGCATGTAACAGTCAACTGTCCAATCAATAGCTCTAAATCACAAAGCTTCATCCTCCTTGCTGGCCTCCTTTTCCACGTTGTTTGTGCTCCGGGCCTGGACCTTAAAGAGAGTGTCCTTGAGTCCCCTGCCAGGACAAGACTGCCCTACCCCCATCACCCTGGGAAAAGATCCCAGCACCACTTCATATAAAGGTAAAAGCCACCAAAGCAAAACAGAAGAACCCAAACCTAAGGCATCAAGGCACTGGAGGGGGGGGTGATCCATCCCACCAATCCTTGGTACCCCTGATTTCCCCAAGAAGTTCGAGTTCTTCACCTAAAGGGGCTCCAGGAGAGGGATGGAGGGACAAAAAAACCCCAACCTCTGAGAGGAAACAGCAGCGCCTTCCACATGCTCCAAAACCCGCAGGAGAGAGATTAAAAATGCTGAAATATCCCAAAGCTCAGCTGAGGCTGCTGTGCTGCCCAGCCCCTGGGGTCCCTCAGCCCAGAGCCCTGCCCAGGCACAGGCAGCACCCTCCTCTCCTGAGCTGCACCCCCGAGGGAGCCCCAGCACCCTCCAGCCCAGGAGAGCCTTGAGAGCAGGAGGATGTGGGGCAGCACCTGCAGTTAGAGCACGGAGCTGCTCCAGGGACTGGGCATTTCCATGGAGTTAAAACAGACCCACCTCTGCCTGCCTCGTTAAGATGGATCTCATCAAGGCTGGATTGCATAAATAATCTAATTAGTGCCCTCCTCCTGCCCCTCTCCTGGCAGTCAGGGATAAGGTTCTGCTTTTCTCGGGGAAATTATTCGTGATGTTTATTCATGATCCTGCTTTTCTCAGGGAGCTGCCGGGGTGAATTCCAAGCACAGGCATGAGCCAGACAGGAGGGGAGGGATGGGATGGGATGGGATGGGATGGGATGGGATGGGATGGGATGGGATGGGATGGGATGGGATGGGATGGGATGGGATGGGATGGGAGGAATTTCTTTGTCAGGACCATCCATCCTGTCCTGGGACACCAGGATGCAGCTTGGGGGAGTTCTGGGGCTCAGAGGAGTGATGGCATTGAGTCAT
Organism: Nicator chloris; assembly: GCA_013400495.1. NCBI lineage: Eukaryota > Metazoa > Chordata > Aves > Passeriformes > Pycnonotidae > Nicator > Nicator chloris. Next base: position 11,034 of record WAAE01017218.1, read on the forward strand.
GGGATGGTTTGGGTGGGAAGGAGCTTTAAAGTTCATCTCATTCCACCCCTGGCAGGGACACCTCCCACTGTCCCAGGCTGCTCCAGCCCCAATGTCCAACCTGGCCTTGGGCACTGCCAGGGATCCAGGGGCAGCCACAGCTGCTCTGGCAATTCCAGCCCAGCCAGGAATTCCCAATTCCCAATGTCCCACCCATCCCTGCCCTCTGGCAGCGGGAAGCCATTCCCTGTGTCTGTCCCTCCATCCCTTGTCCCCAGTCCCTCTCCAGCTCTCCTGGAGCCCCTTCAGGCCTGGCAGGGGCTCTGAGCTCTCCCTGGAGCCTTCTCCTCTCCAGGGGAACATTCCCAGCTCTCCCAGCCTGGCTGCAGCCCTTGGAATATCTCCATGGCCTCCTCTGGAGGTGTCTCCTTTGAAGCCAGTTTTATACAGAAATTAAGGGTTAAAGGCACTTGACCTTTTTAATTTCCCCAAGGGAAAAGTAAGAGCCAGTTTCTCTGTGTTCTTTAGAGCCATCACAGGCAGGCAATTCCGATTCCGTAATTTAGTAAAAAAGTCATAATGAGAAGCAAAGGCTGGAAGGTGAAACTAAACAAACCTAGAGTAGGAACAAAGTTAATTAAGCAGTGAAGGCAGTAACCTAATCTGGAGCAGGTTCTCTATCATTTGAAGACTTAATAAAATGATTTCCCTTGAAGAGATGCCCCACCTGGAGTGTGCAGGTTTCCTGGGAGGGAGCAGGGAGCAAGGACAGCCCTCCCAGAGAGCTCCCCACATTTGGCAGGGCCCTGCACTGGGGCTGGGGCTGCAGCTCAGCTCTCCCCACAACAAAACTCCCTGTGCTCCTTTCCTGGGCAACGAGGGGAAATCCTGGCTAAGGTTTTCCAGGTGTTCAGAGGCTGATCTGCCACTCCAGCCTGGAGAAAAGGAGGCTCAGGGGGGCCCTGGTGGCTCTGCACAAGTCCCTGCCAGGAGGGGACAGCCGGGGGGGTCGGGCTCTGCTCCCAGGGAACAGGGACAGGAGCAGAGGGAACGGCCTCAGGCTGGGCCAGGGCAGGCTCAGGGTGGACAGCAGCAGGAATTTCCCCCTGGAAAGGGTGCTGAGGCCTTGGAAGTGCCCAGGGAGGTTTGGAGTGCCCATCCCGGGAGGTGTCCAAGGAGTTCCTGGAGGGGGCACTCAGAGCTCTGGGCTGGGGACAGGGTGGGGATCAGGGACTGCCTGGGCTGGGAGGGCTTTTCCAGCCTCAGGGATCCTGGCATTCCAGGTCGTTGTGCCAAAACCCCTTTGAAAACCAGGTGTTGTCCATCCAAAACCTTTTTTTTCCTGGTATTCCTGCATCCAAATGCCTTTCAGCAGCCTTGGGTTGCTCTGTGCCCTGGTGAAGGTCGGGGCACCCACCCCGCCCAGGTCCCAGCCTTTCCAGGCTCTGGGCAGCACGGGGTGACAGGCAGGCAGCAGGATGTCCCCTGCAGGCATCTCCTCCTCCTCAGCACAGGCAGAGCTGTGCCCCACACACGTTCTGCTGGGTCCTACAACATCCCTGTGCACAGAACTCTGCCACAGCCAGAGCTCATCCCAAAACAGCCCAAATGTGCCACAGTGAGAGCTCCCAAAGGCAGAAACATCTCAGAAATGCACCTGAAAACAGAATCACCTGGCAGACTGCCTCTCATGGGGAGCCATTCCAGACACGTTGAGCATGGCGTGGAAGAAAAGGGAAAACCAGGAGCAGTAAATGAGCTGGGGAAAGCTCCCCTTGCCAGCAGAACGAGGTGCTCCCCTCTCCCAGCCCTCAGGCATCCTGAGCATCCCCTCAGTCATCCATGAGGGGTCAAGGCCTCTCTACAACACGAAAAACAATTCTGGCACAGGGTGCCCAGAGCAGCTGTGGCTGCCCCTGGATCCCTGGCAGTGCCCAAGGCCAGGCTGGACACTGGGGCTGGGAGCCCTCTAAGGATTGTTCAGGATAAAGGAGATTGGCAGAGAGTAGGGAATGCCAAAGCCTTTCCAGCAGCTGATGTGCTTGGGTTTCTTCTTGTTTTATTTCTCAGCTTTCACAGCAGTGAAATCCAAAGCTTTTGCAGCACAAAAGTGGTGCTGAGGCAAATCCAGTGCAGCTTTTCCTGCTGGGGGAGAGCCTGGACTCAGCACAGCTCGGGGATGTCCCAGGGACTGGAGCAGCTCACACCCAAAGGGGCCTGGCCGTGAATTAATCAGCATTAATTGGGGCTGGTTAAAATTGCATCTCCTGGAACCCTGGGACTGGACTTGGAAACCAGAGAGGGACTGGGGACAAGGGAGGGAGGGACAGGACACAGGGAATGGCTTCAAATTATCAGAAAGGAGGTTTAGATTGGATCTTGGGAAGGAATTCCTGGCTGGGCTGGAATTGCCAGAGCAGCTGTGGCTGCCCCTGGATCCCTGGCAGTGCCCAAGGCCAGGCTGGACATTGGGGCTTGGAGCAGCCTGGGACAGTGGGAGGTGTCCCTGCCATGGCAGGGGTGGCACTGGAGGGGATTTAAGGTCAATTTTTCCAAGTTTTTCCCTCAGTCCTGCCCGTGCTGCAGCACCAGGACAGCTCAGCTCCTGCTCACAGCCTCTCCCAGAGTTGCTCTGAGTGTTCCCTCTCTGTCTCTCACCCCTCCAGCTTCCCTTCCAGCTCCCAGGTGATTGTGCTGGGTTTTGGGGATGTTTTCTGCAGGCTGTGATTTCTGCAAACGCCTCTGCACAGCTGAACTCCCTCCTCATTGCCGCAGCTCAGATCATGAAGGAGCTGTGCTGGGCCTGGCAGTCAACAAATACCACGGAGGATGCAACCAAAATCCAAAAATGCCGCAGAGGAGATAATCAAAAAAATCAAAAAATGCCACGGAGGAAACTCCCAGGAGGACGCTGAGAAAACTTCAGCCCAAACAGGGCCCTGATCAAAGCAGGAAAATTTGAAAGCAGTTGACATCCAGGAACTCCCCTTTGCTGCTGCTGGCAGGTGAGAGCTGCCTGCTCGGGCTGAAGAACGCCTTTGAGAACCACACCTTCCAGAATTTATAGCTGCTGCCTCCAAAAGGAGCCTGGTGGGTAAGCACCTCCCGGGCACACAGAATGAGCAGAAGTAGGGCAGAGAGAGGAGGAGCGGCTGGAGGTGCCCCAAGGGTCACAGCCCATTTTCCTGTGGTTATATATAAATGTCCTAAATAGCAAATTGGGCTCTGCTTGTTCTTCCCCACAGCCCGGCTGTGGGGGCAGCACGGACAGGGCAGGAGGGGGAAATTTGGCTCTCCTGGGTGCTGGGATCACACGTGGCACTAGTGAACCTCAACTCTGAGTGTGGAAACAGCTTCCCACTCGGCTGGTAGGGCTCCTCCAGGGAGCTGCTCCCACCTGTTGCTGTGGTTTTTAGCTTTTTGATGTTTAAATAAATTCTGAATTCTTTTTTTATAGGTTTTCTGTAAATAAGAGAATTGTTTTTGTTAGCTTTGTCTATGTATTTTTTCTTAGAGGAAGGAACTTTCTGACAGACATCTGTTTTAACTAATGTGACAGAAGAGGTGTTAACTTTGCTTACTAATAATTTACTAATAAATACTAATAAATACATAAACACCAATATTAATATTTACTAATAAATACTAATAAATATAAACTATAACAAATATATAATTTAGTAATAAACACTAATATTTACTAATAAATACTAATAAATATATAAATACTAATATTAATATTTACTAATAAATACTAATAAATATAAACTATAACAAATATATAATTTAGTAATAAACACTAATATTTACTAATAAATACTAATAAATATATAAATACTAATATTAATATTTACTAATAAATACTAATAAATATAAACTATAACAAATATATAATTTAGTAATAAACACTAATATTTACTAATAAATACTAATAAATATATAAATACTAATATTAATATTTACTAATAAATACTAATAAATATAAACTATAACAAATATATAATTTAGTAATAAACACTAATATTTACTAATAAATACTAATAAATATATAAATACTAATATTAATATTTACTAATAAATACTAATAAATATAAACTATAACAAATATATAATTTAGTAATAAACACTAATATTTACTAATAAATACTAATAAATATATAAATACTAATATTAATATTTACTAATAAATACTAATAAATATAAACTATAACAAATATATAATTTAGTAATAAACACTAATATTTACTAATAAATACTAATAAATATATAAATACTAATATTAATATTTACTAATAAATACTAATAAATATAAACTATAACAAATATATAATTTAGTAATAAACACTAATATTTACTAATAAATACTAATAAATATATAAATACTAATATTNACGACTCATTTCAGACTCTTGTGGCTTGCAGTGCCTCCCTCAAGGTGGGTGGCTTTTCCCACAGGCTTAAATCAAAACCCATACTTTTCTGGGCTTCATGCCAGGGTCTCTGACCCCCCTGCGGGGGTCTCAGACCTGCCAGGGCAGCCAGAGGGATGCCCTGAGCTCCGACAGTAAACAGATTTAAGATTTAGCCTTCGGAACTTACAGAGTCTGTGCCTTGATTTTATTGCAACACCCACCCCGTTGCCTGTCCCAGTGCCAGCCCCGTGACCCGCGGCTAAAGGCCTTTATCTGTCCTTTATCTTGAGAGCTGGATTCTGAGCAACGCAGAACTCGACACCAATGTGGTGATATCATACGTTCTGTTTAATTCTCTCGAAATGGCTGGTTAAATACAGTGTCAGATAGTTTACAGTTACAGGTGATTTCTCATTGGTATACAGCATAGAAAAAAATGTAAACAAAATCAGTTTAAGGCAGCTACTATTAAGTCACTATAACTATTTCACTTAAAGCATAAACACACTTTAAGTCTAATTTCTTACTGCGCTACAGGCTTATCTACTCTACACAGGTCCAAAATTGGGGCTCAGGTTTGGGTAGCTCAGATCTCGTTCTAAAAAACCTCATGTCCATTTTCTCTCAGAAATTCTGTTACACGCGGTGATCGGTGCCACGGGGCCACCAGCACAGCCCTGAGCCCAGCTCGCTCTGGGGCCTGGCTCAAGCCAAAATTATCCCCACTCCGTACCTGCTTTTATGGCTGCGCCGTGCAATGACTCGAGCTAAGGCTTTGTAGGGGAAAATTTCCTCTAAAATTAAAGTTTGTCAATAAAAAGCTCTTTCTAAGCGGCCTCCCGCGGCGCCTGCCTCCGGGAGATCCATCAGGAAGCGCTGCCTTGGCGGGCTTTCCAAAGGACTCTCCTCTAATAAAAAGTGAGCTTATTGACAAGCTTTCCTGGCTGTTCTTTCCCGAGCTTTTGTAAAGATGTAATTGTCAAGATGATATAGATTTATTTGGCGCCCTGGCTAGGCCTGAGAAATTACAGCTGTACCTTCCTGTCAAACTGACGCCTTGAGCCAAACTGGGCTGAAATTGTGCACCAGTGCTCACAGGGAAAACTGCAGGAGACACCATTTCCAGGGTCTTGGCACTAAGGGGGAAAGGGAAGAAAGAAAGAAAAATACAATTTTATGTTTAAAGTCTAAAAGGAGGAAAGAAAACCTCTCTTTTCCTTGGATGGCCAGGCCTCGTTAATCAGCCTCTGGTGGGAAAACACTGGGAGCAGATTGCCCAAAAAACCTGTGCATATCCCATCCCTGGAAATGTCCAGCTTGGGAAGGGCTGGAGCAGCCTGGGACAGTGGGAGGTGTCCCTGCCATGGCAGGGGTGGCCCTGGGTGGGATTTAAGGTCCCTCCCATCCCAAATTATTCTGGGATTTATGGTCTCCATAAGGTTCGGATTTTTTGGTTTCTTTTTCTTTGTCCATGTCCAAGGAATGGGGTGACTCAGGTTATAAATCTGCACTCTGCAGAGGACTTGGATATTCAAAGAGAATAAGTTCTAAGCATCCTTCTCTGCCTAAAGCCAGACCTGGCCCCACCAGGATGGAGCTGGAAAATCCCCCTGGGTCAGAAGTCCCACAGTGAGCAGGCTGTCAAACGAGACCCAAAACATTTCCTTCCTTTCCACACCCACTCCTGTTCTTATTAGTGCAATACTCCTGGAATCTTCATCTCCACCCAGAAATATCCTTGTTTTTAATTCATTTTGGTGCCAGCTCAGTCCAGCTTCCCCTGCAGCCCTGGGACCACTGCGAGCCCTCCAGACCTGGTGGCTCCTGTAAATATTCAACCCTGGAGAAAAGAGCGACTGACCCAACCCCTGCCAGATTTTAGACCATGGGATTCTGCCACGGAGTTTCATCCTTGGCACCTGATCCAGCAAAATCCCAAGGACTGGGGTGCTGGGTGGAATCAGCATATTCCAGCTGAGGAACACCCCCCACTCCCAAATCCAATGGAAGTGGTGAAGTTGGGGGAAAACCCCTCAGATCCCAGATCCCATCCTGCAGCAGTCCCTGTCACCTCAGGAGTTGCACAGAAAAGCCAAATTGATTTGGGATCACCCTGGGAACCTTTCCAAGAGCTGCCCGTGCACAGGGCAGAGAACTTTCGTCTGCTCTGCCTCTGCAGGAGCTTGAGCACCCTGTAGTTCAGACACTTTTAGTCATTCCAGAAACATTAAGTGGGGAAGAAGTAACTCTGTCCTTTACCTCCTTTGCTCTTCAAATTATTTTCCTTTCGTTCTTTAAAGCACTACCCAAGGCTGTTCTCTGCAAACTTGATCATACCATTCAAAACCCACTTAAAATTCTCTGCTGTTCCTGAGGAATGCTGCAACACGTGGGAGCCTGGGAATTTTCAGCATCCTTGGTGTTTGTTGTTAGAAGGAACAGGCAGCATTTCCAGTCACTGAGGCAGGGAAATATCCGGCTGCTCCTTTTGCCCAGACCTGCTCCATTCCTTGCTCCAGGGTTGGCAGTTCCAGCACGTTCATTGTGACCTTGCTCACTGCTCCAGAGAGGCCTGGGGCACTGCTGGAATGCTCCACGCACTGTTCAAAACAACTGCGGTTTTAATGAAGTTTTGTGCATTTTTTTTTGTGAATTTTTGTGGATTTTTTTCCCAACCAGGTTGGTTGGGAAGGGGAATCCATGAACCACCTCCCTCGGGGTGGGGGCAGAAGGTGAAGTGGGAAAGATAACTCAGTGTTAGAATATCTTATCAATTCAGGTTGTTGACATGATCACCTCCTTGAGAGATGTTTAGGTAAGCATGTTGTGGATATTTTTCATTGTTATTGTTATTATTTTTTTATATATAAGACCTGTTCCTTATAGACACTCTGGAAATATCCAGACAGGATGGGGAAGGTGCTCCCTCACTCTGGCACTGGTGAGGCCCCACCTGGGCACTGCTCCTGCTTTTAATCTGATTCCATGGATCCTCCAACTGCACGTCCCTGAGCCCAAGGTTTCCCAAATGAATCCTGCCCTTATCCCAGGGGGATAAATCAGACACAGGCCGTAAAATGAACACCCATTTCTTGGAGACTGAGCCTGATCTCAGGCAGTAAAACAGCAAAAGGTTTTCCCCTCTCTGCATAAAAGAACATTTAAAATATATTAAATAAAGATTTTTCAGAAAACAGGGATGGATGGGAGATCGGGAACTGGGAATTCCTGGCTGGGCTGGAATTCCCAGAGCAGCTGTGGCTGCCCCTGGATCCCTGGCAGTGCCCAAGGCCAGGTTGAGCATTGGGGCTGGAGCAGCCTGGGACAGTGGGAGGTGTCCCTGCCATGGCAGGGGTGGCCCTGGGTGGGATTTGAGGTCCCTTCCCACCCAAACCAGTCTGAGATTCTGGGATATTGCTCAGCATTCCCTACAGCAGGGCACTGCTTTTCCAGAAAGCTCCAGAGAGTTTTACTGAGGATCAGTGCAGTCAAACTCCGAGCCAAGAAACTTCCCCAGCCTCTTAATTGAAGTATTCCCATTAACCAGAGCCCGTGTCCCTCCCTGGCTGAGCCACGTCCCTGCAGCAGGGAATGGGCTGGGACAGGACATTCATCAGCTAAAATTAATCCTTTCCAGGTGAAGGGGCCTCTGCCTCCCAATTAGGCTGCTGAGAGGGATGGAAGCAAAGGAGAATTGCTCACCTTAATTAGTCCCTGTGTGGAGCCTGGGCAGAGCCATCTCTCATCTGCTGCCACATCCGTGGGCACCGTGAGCAGGGAAAGGACCCACATCCCTGCTCCTGCTGCTCCCAGGGCACCCCTGGGGCTCTCCCAGGGCACTGGAGCACCCCACGGGGCACAGGGAGTCACCAACCTGTCCTTGCATTGCTCAGCATCCCAAACCAGAGCTGGGAATGGGTAAATGAATGTGAGGGAAGTTCTGTAGGGGCCATCCCATGTGTGGTGCTCCTTGGGCCCCAAAGTTACTGCTCCTTGGAGGTAAAAAGCTTCAAGGAAAGCTTCAGCAGGAAAAAGCTTTCCACTCTGTTCCCACCATGTCTTACAGGTGTTATAGAGTTTGAATCCCACTTTGAATATTGAATGTCTCAAAAAGCCAGATGTTTTTAGCTCTTTGAGGGTTCAGTACCCTCCGAGGGTTCCCAGCACCTCACAGAGAAGTGGCTTAAAATAATTGTGAGACGGCTGATCAGAAGTGTTTAGGCAAGCAAAAAGGCTTTAATAAAAAGGGAAAACCACAAACAATACAGGAACAATGAAAAAGCCCTGCACAGGTGTCACAGCTGTCTCTGACACCCTGCTAAGACACCTTGAAAAGCCCTGAGCACCTCTGTGCTCTCCCTCATCTGCCCACGGGTCCAGGAGGGCTGCATGGGGAGCTGCCAACAGGAACAGGGACTGGCTTTGAAGAACAGCTGGAAGGGCCAACAGGTGCTCCAGTGGTGGCACTGGGCCAACCACAGTGACAGAGACATGGAAAGTTCCAGCTGAGCTTCCTGACATGTCCAGGGGTGAACTGAAACTCTTCCCCTATACAGAAAACCCTGCTTGGGCTTGGGGGTGCCTTCCTGCCTTTGAACACCTCACATTATCTCAACACACAGAGAAGCCCCCATTTTACAGCCCATGCTAAAGACTGCTGAAACACACCTTTCCTTCACACCCAGACACACAGCCCTCCCTCTCCAGCACCCCCCAAATGCTTTTGGCACTGTCTCAGCTTCTGTGGGGTTTTAAAAAAACCAAGTTCTGCTGGACAGGGTGAAACCCAGGTGCTCCTTTTAAATTCAGCCTGCGGTGAGTGCATTATCAGATCAATGCCCATGGATCTCTGAAAACGCAAGGAAAGAGGTTTTAGCCCCACAGTTCTGGAGCCCATTGAAATGCAGGTGCAGCACCCTGGTCTTTGTGGCTCCACAGGCTGACTCACACCCCAGTTCCAATTAGCTTTAGCTCATTAAATGGGAAGCAAGCTTGTTGTCATCTCAACTCCAACAGGTCGAACATTCCTAATTGGGAAAAAAAACCAACAAAAACCACCTCTACAAGGTTCCATTCCATTTTTAGACCAAAATGAAACCATTCCTCACTGCTCCTCGCAGAAGCTGCTCCCTAATTCCCGTGTCAGCTGTGCAAGGGGAGCTCATTCCTCACACCGACGTGGGTGGGAGCTCCTTTCCTGTGCAGATCAATCCATTCAGCAAGAAATGTGCAGAAAGGCTCTGTGTGCCCCTGTCCTGCCCATTTCCTCCATGGGATGAATGCAAACACTCTGGAAACCCCTGAGCTCTGACAGAGCAGGGATCCCAGGTGTTCTGGGGTGTCCCGGGCAGGGCTGGGAATCTCTGCATTGCCCTGCCCAGGAATGATCCCAGGTGTTCTGGGGTGTCCTGGGCAGGGCTGGGAATCTCTGCATTGCCCTGCCCAGGAATGATCCCAGGTGTTCTGGGGTGTCCTGGGCAGGGCTGGGAGCTGCACTTGGGAATCTCTGCATTGCCCTGCCCAGGAATCTCTGCATTGCCCTGCCCAGGAATGATCCCAGGTGTTCTGGAGTGTCCTGGGCAGGGCTGGGAGCTGCAGTTGGGAATCTCTGCATTGCCCTGCCCAGGAATGATGCCCTGCAGCAAATATTGTCCATGCTCTCACTGAGGTGCAGCCCTGGTGGTTTTTAAACTACGTAAAGTCATTAGCCTTTCATTCAAACCACAAAAATATAAACCCTTAATTAACACTAATTCACGATACACATGAATCCCATCAAAATATATAAAAATAAAATTTCCATTACTAACGTAACAAAAAATCACAAAATTCTACTTTAGTAAAATCTAATATAAACCTAACTAAAAATAAATAAAAAACACACATTATAACTAACCCAAAAGCCCCACACATTTTAAACATAAGCTTCCTCCAAAATAAGTATTTCAAAAACAAATTCAAATAAACATTCAAAATAAGAATTATAAAACCAAAAAATATTAAACAATTAAACACCTTACCTAAACTATCAAAAAACCCATCTACAATAAAACTTTTAAATAAAAAACAACCAAACAATTACCACCACAACAATATATTACCAACGATACAAAACAACTCAAAACACTGTAATTCCCATCCATAACTGGCTCCCCCAGTTTCTCCCATTAAAGGTGTTGTGGGAGCTGGCTGGGCCTGAGGAAAATTCCCAATACCAGGAGTTGCTGCAGCCTCACCAACACTTCATTAGCAGGAGGCTGATCGATCAGCATCTGATCAATCCAATTGATCAACCCAATTAGCAGCAGCAATTTGAGAATCCCCTCAGGAGGTGTTTGCACACCCAGAGGGCCCCAGGGAGGAGGGAGGGCCAGGCACATCCTCCCCTGGAGCTCTGGGACATGGCCTGAACCCCCAGAGCCAGCTGGAAACGCTGGGGAGACCCGAGGAATCAGCCCAAACGCAGCTGGGAAATGAGAGAGTGGAGAAATTGTATTTTGCTTCCCTACATCTGCTTTCCAAACCCAGCTTCTTTGGGTTTCAGGTAGAAAAAGTTTGATTTTCAAATAAAAATGTGACCTCTCTTTATGAGAAATTCCAGGAGGAATTCTCCCCTGTGCCCCAGCCAGAGCCAGAGCAGGGGATCAGAGACCCTGCAGCTGAGTTGGTTTTACCTGCAGGGAGTGGCTGATGCATTGCTGCTGATGCCAAGTGCCAGAAACCCTCCAGAACCATAAAAGTACCACTTAAATTCACCACAATTTGAATCCTTTCCACTCTTGGTCCCTCCATCTGAGCCGGGGGCTGCCGGCAGGAATAGAAATAATCCCTGGAGCTGGAAGGGACACAGAGCACGCCCCACCCAGAGGAGATGGGGAACAAACTCCACCAGGAGCTCCCCATCCTCACCCCACAGACAGGCAACCACCCCATCTCCTCCCCCACAGCGTGTTTGGCTTCATAAGGACAGAATTCCATGGTTGAATCCTGATCATAACGGCCCAAACCGGCAGAGGAAAGCAATTAGAGGATTGTGCATTCCGAAATTCCCCTCCCCACCCTGGTGACCCCTCTCCAATTAGCAGCAGGCACTGGGGGAAGGGGAGGTGAGGGCCAGGCCGTCTGTGATCTCGGGGCTCTGACTCCTCATTTTGTGACTCCTCACTCACTTTGTTACTCCTCCTTTTGTGACTCCTCACTCACTTTGTGACTCCTCATTTTGTGACTCCTCACTCACTTTGTGACTCCTCACTCTGATTCCTCATTCTGTGACTCCTGATTTTGTGACTCCTCACTTTGACTCCTCCTTTTGTGACTCCTCACTCCTCATTTTGTGACTCCTCACTCTGTGACTCCTCATTTTGTGACTCCTCACTCATTTTGTGACTCCTCACTCATTTTGTGACTCCTCATTCTGTGACTCCTCACTCATTTTGTGACTCCTCACTCATTTTGTGACTCCTCACTCATTTTTTGACTCCTCACTCTGTGTCTCCTCATTTTGACTCCTCACTGTGATTCCTCATTTTGTGACTCCTCATTTTGTGACTCCTCACTCTGTGACTCCTCATTTTGACTCCTCACTGTGATTCCTCATTTTGTGACTCCTCATTTTGTGACTCCTCTCTCTGACTCCTCACCAGCTCCTGACGAGCTGATCCATTATTCATTGTTCACTTCTCATTCTCCATCCCTCCTGCCTCTCCCTGCCTGCTGGAGCCCTGGGGGCTGAAAAGTTCAGGTTTTTCTGAGCTGGGGGTGCTGACCCTCAGGCAAGCACCACGTCTGACCTGAGGCCTTGGAAAAGGCTCCCGAGGCTGGGGGATGGCACAGAGGTTTGGGCTGTGTGGTTTGGGTGCTGCTGTGTGGTCTCACGGGGTGAAACACTGAGATTTGGGATTTTGGAGTACAGTAACATTTGGGAGCCAAGTGGAGACTTTGGGGTGTGGGGCAGTTGTCTTTTTGCACCTTCTTCTCCCTCCTTCTTCACGGATTTGGGTGGTTTTCTGTGGCTGGGTGGAAAAGATCGGCAGTGCAGACCAAGGGTGATGGGTCATGGGGTTAAACGTGTAAATGACAGAGGTGTCACCTCGTTATTGGCCAATGAGTGCTGGAAAGGCCTTGGGAAGGGTTAGAGAGGGGACATTTCCCAGCTTGTTATTGGGACTTCGACCCTGTGAGCCTGGAAGTGGATCAGAAATAACAACCAACCAAAGGAGAACTCGGAGACCTCGCTCCTGGTGTGTTCTTCACCCTGGCCTCAGACAGAAAACTCCACCCCTGGCAGGTGCAGGAGGCCCCAGCCCAGCCCCAGCACTGCTGGGTTCCTCCAGCCTGGCCCAGCACTGTGGGGCTGCTGCCACCCCACAGAGGGGTGAGGGGACAGGGGGTGACACCGCCAGCCCTGCTGCAGCCCCAGACCCCCACAGGTGCTCACTGTGTCCACCCGGGGCTGTCCCTGCAGCCCTGGCCAGTTTAGGTTAAAGTTCTTCACTCAGAGGGTGGGCAGGCCCTGGAATGGAATTGCCAGAGCAGCTGTGGCTGCCCCTGGATCCCTGGCAGTGCCCAAGGCCAGGCTGGACATTGGGGCTTGGAGCAGCCTGGGACAGTGGGAGGTGTCCCTGCCATGGCAGGGGTGGCACTGGGTGGGATTTGAGGTCCCTTCCCACTCTGTTCTCTGCGTTTGAGGTCGTTGCTCAGAGATCACCTGGCTGCTGGGGATGCCACCCACCCCTGGGGACAGTCAGGGCATCCCAGGAGTTGGTGACCTCCAGCCCCAGGCAGTGGCACTCTCTGGGCTGAGAGGCCCCAGTGCTGAGTGGGGAGTGCTGGCCCTGCGCCCTGGGGTGCCCTCAGCCCCTGGGGACACCGAGGGGACACTGAGGCACAGCCACAGCAGAGGCCTGGGCGCTGCAGCTGCTCTGCTCTCCCTAAAATCCTTCTCCTGATGGACACCAAGGACAGCTGGGACAAGTGTTCAGCCCAAAAGCACAAACCAGGCTGGGCTGAAGGGAGAAAACAAGAGGGATGGGACTGCATAACCTGGGGCTGGAATTGGACAATTGAACCCCAATATGGAAATGGACCAAAACTTATAAAAGTGTCAGACCTCGTGATTGGGGATCCATTTTGTGCCCATTTTGTGCCCATTTTGTGACCATTTTGTGTCCATTCTGTGCCCATTCTGTGTCCATGTTTTTTCCATTTTGTGTTCATTTTGTGCCCGTTTTGTGCCCATTTTGTGTCCCCCTTGGGTGTAGCCCTGGCCAGGCTCTTGTCCTGCCCAAGGTGTGCCTTAAAGGCCTTTCAATAAATATCTCCTTTATTCTCTGGCTCTGCCCAGTCTCTGTTCCAGCTCAGCCTTCCCAAGGCATCACTGGCTCAGCTTCCCAGCTGCTCACACGGACATGGGTTTGAGGGCAGAGCAGCAGATGCTGGAGCTGCTAATTAAACTGTTTTATCTGCAGACTTTGATGGCTCTGCCTCTCCCCAGCTTGACAGAACTCCCACCAGCCAGAAGCAGCCCTGACCAGCTGCACCCCGAATCGTGATCCTGGGGGCTGTAACCCTCTGAAATATTTAGGTTGGTAAAAGCCAATGTTTGCTTCATTCCGTGCCAAATTCGGGGGTGGATCATAAAGTGGGATATTTTATACCAGCCCAGCTGCCTTTGCCTGCAGGACTTGGGTGTTTTACATCAGTGGTGCATGGGCAGGAGTTACCCACCAGTGGATTTGCCTTTTTCTCCTGCCCTGTGTGCTGGTTCCAGCTGAAGGCAGACAATGCATCTCCAGCTCAGCACAGGAAATGTGCTCAGCAGAGATAAAAACACTGCAGTTCTCCCTGCTCTGCTCTTGGTGCTGTCCCAGCCGTGGCTTCTCTCCTGTCAGAGTCCAGGGCACTCCTGTGACTGCCCTGGAGGGTCTGAGGTCCTGGCAGGGCTCAGGGACCCCCCTGCACAGAGCCCAGACAGACACTGTCCTGGATCTCGGGCCATGGCAGAGCTTCCAGCTTGGGAAATGAATGACAAGTCACGAGAATGGAACAAAAATAATAGTTAGTAATAGTAGTTAAATGATCACAGGGTGCAAATGTAGAATATTGGGGTTTTTAGAAAGGGCTCAGAAGAAAACCATGGAGGACCTGGGTGTGGTCCTTGTCCTTTTTGTCCTTCTTCTTGTCACCCATTTCTCTGCTGTGGTGGCTCCCAGGGTTGGTGTGGGATAGAGGTGACCTGTCTGACATTAGCAGTAGGTATTGGTGATCAATGGTCAATAAAGGATATATAAAACATGGTCTAAGAGGCTTTGCCCGCCTGTCGTGGGCGGGAGTCGCCTCCTGCCCTGGCTGCAACAAGGCCTTGGCAGGGCACAGAGAGAATTTGTAGATAAGAAATAATAAACAACCAAGAGAAAACCTGAAAAGGTGACTTTTGACTCTTCTTGTGCTTCAGCACGGGGCATTCAGGGAAAAAGGACTCTGATCTGACATGTCTTGGGAAACACAAACCCGAGATTCTCCCACAGCAGCAGAGTCAGGGCAGCTCTGGGAAGGGTTTGCACCAGGCTCAGGTGCTCCCCAGAGGTTGTGGAAGACCTCAGGGGAGTTTTGTGCCGCTGCATTTTAAACGTGCAGAGAGTGTGGACAAGTCACCTGAGCACCTTCCTGCCCTGAGAATTACAGCCCCAGCAGGAAACTCCCATTCCTGGCCCGTGGCCTCTCCAGGCCTTCCCTGCTCTCCACAGGCAGACATCACGAGGAGTCTGCCCCAAAACAACCCCTGGCAGCTCCAGCAGAGGGAACGGGACCCCCTCACCTGCTCCTGCAAAATGTTGGCTCCTGCCTTGGACCCTGATGCCACAGAGGGCATCACAAACTTGGAATTCTGTTCCCAAAAGAGAATCCCAAAATGGTTTGGGTGGGAAGGGACCTTAAATCCCCTCCAGTGCCACCCCTGCCATGGCAGGGACACCTCCCACTGTCCCAGGCTGCTCCAGCCCCAATGTCCAACCTGGCCTTGGGCACTGCCAGGGATCCAGGGGCAGCCACAGCTGCTCTGGCAATTCCAGCCCAGCCAGGAATTCCCAATTCCCAATCTCCCACCCATCCCTGCCCTCTGGCAGTGGGAGCCATCCCCTGTGTCCTGTCCCTCCAGCCCTGGAAATGATCTCCATATTTCCTGTGGGCTCTTGTCAGGTCCTGGAGGGCCCCAATTCGGCCAAACCTGGCCTTGCAGCCATTCCCCTTAATTATTAATAAAGTTTCCTTCTCTAAAACTTCCACAGGAATTCTACCCCTTCTCAGCCTTGTCTGATGATTCCTTGCCACACACACGAAGTATAAAATATTCCAAAGCCGTGGGGACCAGGCAGGATTATGGCAGCAGATTTCAGCTTTCAGAGCCTGACACAGATGCAGGCTGTGCTCCCTCACACAATCTCTTTAAAATCCAGAGGGAGTCCCACTCTAATTTGCAGAAATTTAATGACAATATTACTTTGGAAATGAGAGTTAACTTCTGAATGGTGTGGATTCCTTCATCTGATGAGGAGGAAGTGTGCCTGCAATGATAATCATTTAATAGAGCCATGTGGGTAAATATCAAAGAATTTGTAACTCTTTATTGATGCTGTGCTCACAAAACACTTCAGCTGTCTTCTTTTTTTTTTTTTTTTTTTTTTTTTAATTTTATCTGAATTTTGAGAGCATTTCACCTGCATGGCTTGGTGCAGTGGTGAACCAAAGCGTTTGCAGTTTGCTCATTCCTCATTTACCTGAGGAGCTTTTTGCCTGTTCTGGGGACCCCAAAAGGTGGGGGAGAGCTCTCAGAGGGGCTGAGCCCAGCCCTGCCCTGGCCACAGAGAGCAGGAGCAGCTCTGACATCGATTCCCTGACGGAATCTCCAGGCAGAGCAGAGATTCTTGGGCTGCCAACACAAAGATTTTCATCCATGCCCATGCCAAGGTAGCAATTTTGGGTATTTCCATGTCACACCTCACCTGTAAGTCCAATCACACCTGTCCTTCCTTTCCTCATCACACTCAGCTCTGCTGAGATCCTGCAGCTTCCCACACCTTCATCCCTGAAAATATCACATTTTTGGCTGCTCCAAAGGCACTCCTCTATCAGGCTGTGATGAAATATCCATATTTTCCACACTGGTTTCTCTCCTGGTCTGATCCACGTCCATCTGACCCGGCCCCAGTTTTATTTCCATTTTTATCCAAGTAAAGCCCAGCTCTTTTCCTCCAGCCAGAACCAGGGCAGCACCCAAAGCCGTGGGATCCACCTGCAGATCTCCTTCCAGAGGGCAGACATTTAAGGAATTCCCATCTCACCATAAGCAGGGAGAGCTTTCCCTAAGCTCACAGAATCCAGGGAAGTTCACACTTGGATTGAGGAGCTGCCCAATGGCCCCATCCACAGATTCACTTCCAGACAGCAAAGCTGTGCAGGAGTCTGTGGTTGTAGGACACCAAAACAGGGTGAGAGACTCCAAATATTCCAGAAGGCAAAGAGCATAGAAAAAAGGCTTTATTGTCTAATTCTTACTACTTTTATAAGGTGTTCTGCTACAGACTTAACATGAACAGGAATGAAACCTCTCTAATCCCATTGGTTAAACCAGAGAAACAGCTGAAATGTTTTGAGAACTAGAAAAGCAAAACACCACCTGGAGAAAGATTGTTTTTAGAAAGGAGAGTTGTTTGCCAAGATTGTCTTGAGAAGCTTTCTTGAGAATTCCTCCCTTGGGAAAAGTCAGCAGCTGCTAGCAGGCTGAAATCTCTCAGACCCAGAAATGTCAGGCCCACAGGAGTCATGCAAGTTTTCACGGAATTCCAGAGCAGTTCCACCCCTGCCATGGACAGGAACACCTTCCTCTATCCCAGATTTTTTAATCTTTTTTCCTTAACTTTTCCATCCTGGTTTAACAGGATGCCAGTCTGGAACACCTTTGGTTCACCCAGTGATGCCTTAGGATTTTAGCTTTTATGTTTTCCATCCATCCCACTCCTCTGTCCCAACCCATGGGAAAGATGGGAAGTGCAGGAGCAGCCCCTACCGAGTTTCCACTTCCCCCAAATATTTGCTGTTTTAGGGAAAATCCCTGTGCGCAGAGACAAGTGAGGATAAAATGTATTTAAATGAAATCCAAAGGTTTGCAGGAGTTTATTTTTAGCAAAGCCAGCTGGGGTTTGAAATTTCGCTTCCAAGGGAAATCCTGCAAAAAGCAAGGCACGAACAGAGGAGCAGGAATCAGAAAGGAAAGTTTTGCTTTAGAACATGGCTGCAGGACAGATAATTTGGGGGGGGGAAATTGGAGGATATCAAAACACCAGGAACTGTTCCAATTTCCCTGTTGCTTCCACTTACACACCCAGTGTATATTTAATAATAAAATGCTTGAGTGTGACGAAATCAAGCAGCCCGTGTGGAACAGAGAGATGGTCTGAATGAAGACACAACGTGGAAGAGTTTTTAACAGACAATGTTGGAAATTCCCTTTGCACCTCCCCAAGGTTTAGGTGCTGGTTTTTATGGATCACCCCCCTGCTCCTGCTGTCGGCTCCTGAGCCTGCAGAGCAGGGGCTGCAGCTGCATTGCCTGAACAAAAGCAGAGCACAAAAAGAAATATTTTCCTTCCAGAACCTTCTGATCCATAGAATTACCCAGAGATTTCCAGGATTCAGGCACTCCTGGCCTGGCACAGGTAAAGCCCGAGCACAAATCAGGAGAAATTAAATGTGCTTGTAACAAAATTCTCTCTCGGCTAAGGAGATTATTTTTATTTCTTTCTTCAGCTATCAAATCCAAACAGCTTTGATCATTACTGCTTCTCCTTTGTTCCCTGGGCTTAATTTTTCTTTCTTTAGAGGAGAATTATTTCCAAGGCATCCAAATGCCCGCTGTGAAGCCAGGTAGGCTCTGCCAGGAGATGAGCTCCCAGGGGCCCTTTCTGTTCCCATTTCCATCCCCCAGAGCATCAAGGAGTCTGTTCAGGGCCTCCCACTCCTTCAGGGAGGGGAAGGAAAAACCTTCAGGCTGCTAATACTCATTTGAAAGCCTTCTTCAAGAGCCAGTGACCTAAATAGAGCTGAATTCCCTGGATTTATCCCCATGCTGCTGCTCCCAGGAGGGGTGAGAGCAGAGAGCCCGTCCTGCTGTCCTTGGGATAACAGCAGGAACCTCTGCCTGGGAGCTCAGAAGAGGGGACTGGAGTGATGCACAGAGACAAAATTATCTTTTAGGAGCCTTTCAAGGATTAGTTACTGCTCTTCCATTAGCCAACACATCTGAAAAGTATTTTGGGAGGGCCGTGGGAAGGGGCAGCCCCAGTCCCATGGCATTGCTCACTCTGCCCTGCTCTGTCCCAGGGGAGCAGGGCTGGGACCACTCTTGGAAGCAGCTGGAGCCCGGATCCATCTCCTTCTCTTTTTTGGGGAGGAGAAGGAGCCAGGGAGAACCGAGGCTGCAGCTGTGGCAGCTCCCAGGGGTGCAGCTGAAGGGATGAGCTCCGGGGGCCAATTCCTGCCATTCCTGCCATCAGCTCCTGGGTGGAATCCACTGGATTCATTGCTGACACATCCACAGCCACCCCGGGCTGGGTCTGACACGGGGACACCAATTAATGGATGTGCAAAACCACTGGGATTTAATTACGGGGAGCTCAGGAAAAGGTAACAGCGCCAGGAGGCAGCTCCGAACCACCAGCCTCCCAAAAAGGGATAAAAACATCAACATTAAAAATCTCTTCTCTTTGATCCCCCAGCTCACATGGAGAAATCTGAAGGTTTTAATTGTGGGATAACACAGGGGCTGTTTCCTCTGAAGCCCGGTTGACTCAGTGATCCCTAAAAACCCCTGAAACCTTTGAACAAAAACCAGATTTAAGTCCTAAGAGAGCTTTTCTTTATCTTCCAGGATGCTGAAGGCCTGGACATCTCATCTTTGTCATGAAAGGGCTCAAAGAACAGTACCTGAGTCAATCCACCTTTCCTGAAAATCAGGACATGCAAATCCTGGAAAAACCTCTGGCTGCTGGAGCTCTTCCCCATCCAACATTCCCTGACCTGGCTCTGCAGTTTCTGCTGGAGAACCCCATGCAAGCCAAAGGTTAATGGATAGTCACCCCAATTTAAGCTCTAGTGTCAGAAAAGGAGGAAATTCAGGGTATGTTAAAGGAATTGAGGGTAACAGTGTGTTATTCCTGCATTATTTAATGCCAAGCAACAGAGCAACCAAAGCTCTGGGAGGAAACAAAAGGAAAACTCCCCCTGTTGATGGCAGTTCCAGAAATAACTGATACCTTCTCCCAGACCCTGACTGCTCCTAGAGCAGGTAAATGATGCTGGAACAAGGCTGGGAAACAGGGATTTAAAGATGAGGGGTTTGCAACTTGTCTTTGCCTTTAGCAGAGCAGCAATCTGCTCTGCCACATTCCCGATGTCAGATCTCAGCCTGGGCTGAAATCTTCCATGTTGAACTGCCCTGTGTCAGGGGTTTTAGGAAAAGTTGGGGTTTCCTACCCACACATACCTGAGTTTTCAATGAAGAGCCTTGAAAAACATGAATTTGCTGATAGAGGGCTGAATTTTAAACGGAATTATGCAGAATCGCTGAGTTTGGAAAAGATCTCCAAGGTCAACAAGCCCAGCCTGTGACTGATGCTCTCCTTGTCACCAGCCCAGAGCACTGAGTGCCACCCCCAGCCATTCCTGGGACACCTCCAGGGGTGGGGACTTCACTGAAGGCTCTCGAAATTCCCAGAGTGCTGCCATGGCTTGCACAGGCATTTGGAGCATCCTCAGTCACTGGGATTGATGATTCCTAAAAGCCTGGAGTGCCAGAGGTTCTGAGATGGCTCCAAGCCTCCCTGCCTTGGAATTGGGAGGTGGGAAAGGGCAGGGGATGTCACAGCTGGAGTGGCTCCTGCACTGCACCAGGAGGAGCAGCAAAGCATCAGAGAATAAATTACAGCTTTCCTGCCGATGCAGCCGGAATAAATAGTAAAGAAAATGTTCCCACACCTGGTTCTGCCTCACCACAGGGACCCACGTGGCAGGTGAGGATGGCAAAGTGAAGTGAGGAGCTTCTCCCTGCATCTGCCACAGCCAAGCTTCCGAATGCCCTGGAAGTTTGTGCCTTCTGCTCATCCCTGGCCCAGAGCAGGGACAGGCAGCCCCAGCCCCTGCTGGCTCCTGATCCAGGGATGTGCCTTTCCCTGGTGTCCTGGGCTGCAGTGCAGGGTGTACCCAGCAGTGTCTGTTCTATCCCAGCTGTTAAACTAGCTGGGGCAGTGTTCTTTATCCCTTCCAGGACCCACCCTCCCTCCAGGGGATCTGCTGTCCATGGCCCAGCTGTTAAACCAGCTGGGGCAGTGTTCTTTATCCCTGCCAGGACCCACCCTCCCTCCAGGGGATCTGCTGTCCCGGGGCCATCCAGGCTCCCTGCAGGGCTGATCAAATTCCCTCATCCCCCCGGGAGATGCTGCCCCCAGGGGAGAGCCCAGCATTCCTGCCCGGATCAAACCTGGGGTTCAGAGCTCAGCCCAGCCCGTGTGCACGGCATTCCCAGAGGAACCAGAGCCAGCTCAGCACCCCTGGGCCTTCAGAGGAAACTCCACCTGCTCCAGGATCCTCTCTGCCCCAGCACAGCCACATCTGGCACTGCAGGAGGGCTGGGCTGGGCTGCTCCAACACCTGCCCAACAGGGCTCAGGCTGTGCTCTCACTCTGGCAGGGCTTTCTTTTTGTTTGTTTGCTTTTTTGTACCACTACATTTTTATTTTCATATTCCTGGTAAAGAACTGTTATTCCCGTTCCCATATCTTTGCCTGAGAGCCCCTTAATTTCCCAATTACAAAAATTTGGAGGGAGGGGGTTTCCATTCTCCATTCCAGGGGAGGCTCCTGCCTTCCTTAGCAGACTCCTGTCTTTCCAAACCACCTGGCAGCAGTGCTGGGATTCCACACACATTCCCTGCCCTGGGAGGAGCCAGCCTGGGGGGTCTGCCCCTCTTCCCATGGGGGCTGTGGCACGAGGAACGAGCTCCAGCCCAGTTAAACTCACACAACATCTGCAGGAGTTTGCAGCAGGGCTGGGGAGTGGGTTGGAACGCTCTGCTACCTGAGCTCCTCATTCAGGAGCTGACTGCTGCTTACAACACTTCATATGTTACTTGAGGGCTCAGTGGGTTCCAGGAAATCCCAAAATATGGGAGTCCAGGGAAGTGCTGAAGGTCTGCACCTGTTCCCAGTGAAATGCTGAAACGGGCAATCATCCCTCAGCACTCGCACAGTGGCTGCAAAACACCAATAAATGTAAAACCAGCTGCAGTCCCAGCCAAATGAATCCCAGAGCATTCACTGGCTTGTGGCATTTAGGTGTGGCTGTGGCACCTGGGGACACGGGGCAGGGCTGGGGGTGGCTGGACCTGCTGGCCTTGGAGGGTTTTCCCAGCCCAAAGGGTTCCATGTTCTGGTGTTTCTGACACGCTGCTGATATTCCTGTGCACTGTTGGGGACCCCAGAGCCAGGGGGCCACTGCCACCAGCCCTGCTGGTGCCACCACACGTCCCACCCGCTCCAGTCTCATCCCAAACCCTGCAGGGTGGGCTCAGGGCCCCTCTCCCATGGGGCACAGAGCCCCCTGGGCTGCCCAGCCCCAGAGGCCACGCGGGCAGCAGGTGGCACAGCCCAGGTGACATCGGCCCCCAGTGCCACCTGTTCCCTTCACACTGAGCCCCAAACCCCCTCTCCCACCCCAGCTGATCCCCCTGCCCACCCACCCCAGCTCCAGCAGCCTCAGAGCCTTCCCAAAAGCAGATCTGCACACATTTTAACAGATTCCACCCAAGGCTGGGCTCACTGAACTCAGAGCCTCACCTGAACACTCCCACTGCTCAGACACACCTGGATCTGCCCCAGCATCCTGTTAGAGGGCACAGCCTCAAGCTGAGCCAAGGGAAAGACAGGCTGGATATGAGGAGAAAGCTTTTCATGGAAAGAACAATAAAATAGTGGGATAATCTGCCTGGGGAGGTGGAGGGGTCCCCATCCCTGGATGTGTTTAAAAAAAGGCTGGATGTGGCACTCGGTGCCGTGGTTTAGGTGAGGGGTTAGGGCTGGGTTGGACTCAATAGCCTTGGAGGTCTCTTCCAACCCAGTGATTCTGTGTGAAATTCTGTGTGAAATCATCCCCAGGGCTTTGCAGTCTGAGGGGAACCTCAAGCCACGCTCCTGGACACGTCCCCAAGTGCCACCCAGGGCACAGGGGGACCCTCAGTGCTCAAACACTCCCTAAAGCTCAGCTTTGGGCAGCTCATCCCTCTGCACCTCCAGCAGAGCTCCCGGGAGGACCAGAGCCAGGTTTAATTTGTTAGAGGTCATCAAGGCTTTGAGAGTGAAGCTACAAAACCCTTTTAAAACAAAAATTAAACCAATTCAGCCTCACCTCGCTGATAAGCTCAGAGCCAGGCAAGAGCTGGAGTTAATTATTCTTTTAAAGGCAGATTTTTCTGCACACGCTTGGAATTATCTCTGCCATCCCCTCACGAATCTCTGATAACGTTAATGAACTCCAGGATCTGGCTGTGGGATCACTTGGCTGGTGGAGAAAACTCCTTGGAAGAGATAAAGGAGGAACCTGGTGGATATCTGAGTGCTGCCATCAGAGGGTGAGATCAGCCTCCAGGGGAACATCGACACGATGCAGCCTGAAATGCAAATCAGGAACTGCTCAACCATAAACTGCTGGAGTGGTTTAAGGCCAATTCCATAGAAATGTGGGCCTGGAAAATGGATGTTTCCCTGACTGGTGGTTCCCAGAATTTTTAAGAAATTTAAGAAAATTTTTAAGGGAAAAGACCTCTAAGGTCAGTAGGTCCAACTGCCAACCCACCCCCACCGTGGTCACCTGGTCACCGTGGTCACTGCTGTCCTCAAGTGCCACACCCACGTTTTTCTGAGCATTTCACATGTTGGGGACTCCCTGTGCCAGTGCTGGAAAACACCTTCCATGAAAAAATTCTTCCTAATCTCCAATATCATTGAACCATGGGATGGTTTGGGTGGGAAGGGACCTCAAACCCCCCCCAGTGCCCCCCCTGCCATGGCAGGGACACCTCCCACTGTCCCAGGCTGCTCCAGCCCCAATGTCCAACCTGGCCTTGGGCACTGCCAGGGATCCAGGGGCAGCCACAGCTGCTCTGGGCACCCTGTGCCAGGGCCTCACACCCTCACAAGGAGGAATTTCTCCCCTGCTGCAACTTGAGGCCAATTCTGAGCATTTCCTCTTTTACTGGCCAGCATTTAAAAAAAAAAATCTATCTCTGAAGAGTTCTGGCTTAAAGATGGGAGTTCCAGAAAGACATAAGGTGATAAAAAAGCTTTCCACAAATGCAGGAAGGAAAGATTTATTCCTGAGTTACTTTGCAGCTTTCACTTCTCTTTCGGAGAGGTGAAACCTCAGTGAAACTTAAAGATGTCACCTTTCCTTTATCTTTTCACTCTTATGACTGAATTCCACCTTTTCATCGAGCACAAATCTGTGTTTTGCTCAGTTGCTGCCTGGTGTAAACCCCAATTCCCAAAATTCAGCAGCCACACCCTGGCCAGAGGTCAGGAACACCTGGGGACTCTGTCCAACTTCACCTTCTGCAAACAATCCCATGCTCCAAAAACCTCTGCAGGGCTCCTCAGGGCCGTGCCACAACCCCAGGAATTCACCAGGAAAAATGATCCTGACCTTTCCTGGTCTGCAATACTTTCCCAGCCTCCCCTTCTTCCCGCTGGGTTTTTAATTCAGCTCTAAGCTCGTATTTTTTATTCTTTTTTTACAGTCTGCTTGCTAAGATTAACTACATCAGAGCCACCTAATGAGATGCAAATCCTGCCAGCACTCTTCTGTTAATATCTCCCGGAATATTTCCCGTGGGGGCTGGGATTTGCTGGGATCTGGGATTCCCAGTTGCTCCCATCACCCTGCTGGGGTGAGCTCCAGCCAGACTGGAGCAAGGTGGGAAACTGCTGCTCCTGCAGGAGGTACAGAACTCGGGTGGGGAGTCTTCTCCTGGGTAATTTAATGCAGCTGGAGGTTGGAAAAGGCCTCCCAGACTGATCCAAGCTGTGCCCACCTTGTCCCCAGGGCCCCGAGTGCCACGTCCAGGAATTCCTCGTCCACCTCCAGGGATGTCCTCCACCCTTCAATGCCTGAATGCACAAAGTCTGCAAGGGAGTCACCACCTCTCTATTCTTCCTTACTTTCAGGAAAGAAGTTGCTTTTTCTCTGCTCAAATCTCCCGAATTTGGACTCAATAAAAGAAGGCCTGGTTAATTCCTAAACTATTCTACCAAGTTACTTACACAATCTACTCATGTAATATCTATATCCTGTGTTTCTGATCTTTTTAGGATAAACTTGTTATAAGAATTTGATAAAACATGAAAATGTGTTGGAGCAAATATTGTGTGACTCTTCCCAGCAAAACGGGGAAAATATCAGGTTTTTTGCCTCATAAAACGACATTGAGTGTCTGCAGCTGCCCACCAGGAACATCCAGGGAGGGACAAAGCAGCCCCGGGGGACACCCTTCCCTGTCCACGGGCCCAACTCTCTTCCAAACCCCGAATTCATGGCCAGAACTGGGGACAGGAAGGGAAATTAAATCCCACATTTTCCCCGTGGAGTGAAGAACCTGCCCCAAGCACAGCCCCTTCCCCGGGATGTAAATCTGCCACTTTTTGGGGCAGTGCCTCCCCTGCAGGGCTGATCCAGCCCCAGGAGCTGCCAGATGTTCCCTGCCTGGAATGCTGAGCCATCTGTTCCTCTGGGATGAGGGCAGCATCCAGGGGAAGTAATCAGGAAGGGATTAAAAACAGGGAAAGAGCATCAGGGCAGGGAGCCCCAGCAGAGCTGGGGGCCCTCAGCAGCACAGAACCAACAGTTCCAGCTGGGGAAGGACAATCCCTCTGCCCTCACTTGTTGGTTTTCCATCAACAACTCCATCAGAAAAAAGGAGGGGAAAACCACTTGGAAGTGAAAGCTATTTCCCAAAAGGCCTGCCCGTGCAGGATGGGACCTGGGAACAGGGAAGTTTTCCCTCCCTCCCTCTCACCATTCAGTGCAGCCTTGGTCTGCAGGTCAGCACAAAGCCTCACAAGCCCCCTCACCAAGGGGCAGCTCCAGCTTTGCTGGGTTTGGGTTGATTTTGCTGTTGTTGGGGTTTTTGGGGTGTCGCAATAGGACACAAAGAACGACACTCACACCTGAGCTGCTGACGGCAGAAAAA
>WAAE01017220.1:0-22611 GCA_013400495.1 Nicator chloris
GAAAAAAAAAAATCTTTCATTGAAATTAGTAACTTTTTTCTTCTACAGATTTTTTAATATTTTTGAGGTGATTTTATTTGCTTGTTTGGTTTTGGTTTTGTTTTCCTAGGGGATTTTAAAAGGAATATAACAAATGAGAGAATGGCATTTTGGAAATATTTTTCATTTCCAATATTAATGGCTTTCTGAAAGGGAAATTCAAAGGCAAGAAGAAACAAGTAAAAATTAAATTCTGTGAAATTATAAAAATAAGAATACAGATGTTGTTATTTTCTGGTGGTGAGGAGCACGCAGCTCTACTAGAAAACAGCATAAGAGGGTAAAGCTTGGGACTGTTGGTTGAAACTTGCCCTGTTATGTTTCTGTGGTCATAACTGAAAATCACAAAATCCAGTTAGCTCTTTAATGCTGAAAAACAACACATTCTTTAAAACAGGATTAAGAAGTGTATACAAAACATGGGACTGGGAAGATATCTGCGTGTTCTTTGAGAGACTCGACACTCCTGCCACTTTTATATCTCCTTCAGTCCAGATACAGTTTTTAATGATGAAAAAGCTGTTCATCTCAAAAAAACCAATTAATCCTATAGGTAATGTGTTTATTAGAAGCAAGCATGAAAAGGCATGACAGTTGCCTTTAGGAACTGTAGACATGGATCAATGCAGCTGGTGGCCTGTTTTACAGTTGGGCCAAGGTCAGAAGGTGCAGATCCTCAGAATCAAGGCTTGTAACTGGTGTCAGGTATTTCTGTTTGAATCTTCCTAAAATCTGAAGTTTACCACCTCAATCTCTTTCATGCAGTTTTACCACCAGTTTATTAACATTTAATTAGGAGTGTGCAAATAATGACTACTTCATTTTGGGAGCTATACTGCAAAAATTTGAGGGGGGAAAAAGTCACAGGGACGGTACTAGTGGAAACAAGCTTTCAACCTATCAGTGTCTTAATTCTCTCTCTCTCATCTCACAGAACATGCTGATGTGCTATTACTCCAGTCCTCTCCCCCTCTTTTTCTTCTGACTCCTAAATCACTTCCATGTTTGGCTGGGCACGTAGCAGCTCACACAGAGGCTGGCTTAGTCTGTGTATACACTGCCTGTAAAACAGGAAACTGCTGGAGATACACTTTCTTGCTTTAAATAGGGCCATGCAAGTTAGTCTGCCTTCTTCAAACAGCTCTCAATTAGCAGACACATTTGTAGAAATTCGTATCTTTAAATTTGTATTTTAATGTAGTCATGGGATGAAAAGCTATCAGAAGACCTAGAGTACAGATGTCAATTGACAGTACTGTTACCTAAACCTAATTTACTTAGAAAATCAGAGTAAAATTAGTGTAGGAGGACTCAGGTTAGAAACTGGGACATATGAAAAGTTTCTTAGGGGAAAAAGTGCAAGATTCAATTAGCTTGAAAAGCATTCTTTTATGTTGTTCAGGTCAAGTGAAGTAGTTGAATTGAAATAAAATGTATGATTTCTGGGTTTATAAGGTGGTTTCACATCCTCTAATTGTTTCTGTTTCAAAGCAAATACATAGGTCTTAAACAAAAATAACAATAATTCTTGCAGCAAATGTCTGAAGTACTCGATTTCCCCGCTAATTTCTGATGTTTCTTTTTTTTCTAACAGATCTACTATTTATTCAATTTCCTTGTTTAACTTCTTGTAGCATTTAGATTTGAAATATAAGTGGAATAATAATTTCAGGCATGACATTATACTGGCACAGATCATGAACATTTTTTTGTGATTTATGAGACATACAATATTTTTGATAATAACGTCTTTTGACTTCATTTTAATAAGAATAATTGTCTGCTTGTTTTGGGAGTAGGTCTCTGAAATTTTCCAGTCTCTTGCTTGTAATGATTCATCTTGATCTGTCCTCTTAACCCAACCTGCCTCTTCTGTTCTTCCACTGCTCATCTGTCTGTTGGCAGAGACAGAGATATGAAAGGCAAGAAGATCGAATTAGCCATGACCATGGAAAGTAGGTCAGAAAGCAGTGATAGATTTCTAGTGTTTTTTGGTCTGAAAGTTATCTGACTGTAACAACTTTTTAATATTAGGTTTTGGGTTAATTAATTTTTGAGTCAAAAATCCACCTCCTAGTGTAATGAATGATTCTTTCCCATTTTGATTTTCACTTGTTTCCTTTGACTTGGAGAAATCATCAAAGCCATACGTAAACAGGGAAAAATACATATAGCTGGGATTTCCCCTCCTGTGCACCAGTGACGTTATTCCCGATGATTGTTGTGAGTTCTTTACCTGTTAAACCAAATCCCTTTCTGTCTTTTCTCCTGAAGCTTTTTTAAATATAAAAGAGTAATATTTTTTTTTCTGTTCTTGAAGTCCTATTACAATAGATGATTATACAAAATTGAAAAGCACTCATTTAATGTGGAAAGGTGAAGATATTAATTTAGTCTTGAGTGGTTTCAATAACCCTTTTCTTCTTAATGTCCTCTCCTTTTGCACTGAAAGACTTCGGCCAGCTTCGATAGCCCCATGCTTATGCATGATCTTCCAGTAGGGAATTAGCAAGGTTGCTTAGGAAAACAGCACAAATAAATAACTCTCACAGCTGGAAGATGAGTAGCACACAGGGAATAATCATTAGGAAAAAATCTAACATCAAGTTAATAACTGCTAGAAGCGAAGACACTTTAATCCATAACTTCTGGTTATTCCAAAAGACTGGTGTCCCAAACTTTCCAACAAATCTATTTAGGACTGGGCATCTAAAACCATAATCAAGCACTGAAGTAAATTTCATGATTTTCAGTGTTAGAAGTAGCAGCTCAGGTTTTCTGTGCTGAATTACCAGTTCAAGCTTGATTTGTTTCCACCGTCACAAGCGATATTTCCTTGGCACTGCAAACTGTAAAACGGGTAAATTGCTGTCATTAAGTAATTGTACTCCCTTGGTGACCAAGGCAGCCGGTTTCTAACCTGCTCCACTCCTGTGCCCACTCCCAGCCCTGTGCAACCTGCCCTGCCAGGTTCAGTGATGGAGATTTGTCTGCTAGAATTTGAAAAAAACCCATCACTTGTTTTGGTCAGGATAAACAAACAATCATTGATCTGCCCTGGATTCAAAAGACGAGTGCACATACAAGGCAATTTTTGCCTCTTTCAAGCTGCCTTTTGAGACAGTGAATGCTTGTGAAATATTTTAAAGTGACAGAGCAGCAAAAAAGTGGAAAGGATCCTGGGTTGTTCCTGGCAGGTTTGTGCTCCATTCCTAAGCCCGTTGTCCTCATTACCCAGGGAAGCAAGGCACAAGAGATCTCTGCTGGGCACCTGCTTGGACTGTCAGGTTGTTAGCAGAATTTTGGGTTCTTTCTTTTACAGTGATTGAAAAGTTCCATTATGTATTTATTTCTTTATTTATTTTTTAATTTTTGAAATAGGTTAAATGATTCTCTTTTCAAGCAGTTTATGTTTGAAGAGTATTTTTTGGAGTGTGGTTAGAGAAGATGGGCATGTGCTGTGGGTTGGTGTAGTCACTGCAAGTGCTCTAAAACACACCAAATCTTTCCCAAGTGCTGCAAAAACAATTAAATCGATATGCAAAAATAGCAATGTAGGAGTAACTGCAGTCTTTAATCCACCTGTTGTTGTGGAATGTACAGGAATATTCCTTACATTTACAATCTTACATGAAGCTTTGAGAAAAAGCAATAGTCTCTGTTGTAGGGAGGGTTTTGTTGGGCTGGCTCTGTGTGGCTGAGTGCCCTTTGCTTGTGGCACTCGCTCTGCAGCCATTATTATTTACAGAAGGCGGCACCTACAACTTTCAGACTTTATAGGAGGCAAAGTCTTTGTCTCAAATTTATGAGCCACCTCAGAAGAATTCACCAGTTCCACACATAATCTAGTAGTGTAACTAAGAAACACTGTTTCAGCTTTTTCCAGCTTAATCTGTAGCACTAGGTAGCACTTTCCTCTTTTTAGTTTGTGAAACGATACTATTTTATCAATGTAATAAGCAATGGAATATATATACTGGAATTAACAGTATATATATTAACAGTGGATTAAACCCACAGCCAGATATTTGCTAATAACCAGTGAAAGGTAGCATAGACTGAAGAACACAGTTCCAAAAACTCCAGCAAGCAGCTACAGTAATTTTTTTCCCATACATTAAATGCCATGCTAACTTTTTATGCACAGGAAGTGGTTTGACCCAAAAGTTTAGGGTTTTTTGCCTAGATCTTTCAGTTAAATGCCTTGGAGTATCTTTAATTTATATACATCAGAAACACGATCCCTCAATATCTAATAATTTTTGGGATTTTGTTAAGTTGTACCTGCTATTGTAATAAGCTCCATGGAAATGTCTGACAGTATGCTGTCAGTCTTGGTTTTGTCATTTTTCTGCTCAAGAAACCCCCTTTTCATTTTGTGACTTTAATTTCCTCTTGGGGTAGGGGTTGTGGGCAGAGAAAGCAAAAAGCACTTAGCCTGTAAATCCGAAGTGCTTTGTGAAAGAGAGAAACCCTGGTTCATTATTACAGAGGAAGATAGTATGTGACAGTTAGAAATCTGCTTGCCTGCTCTGACCCAAGAAATCCCTACAAATGCTGCAGCACAGTTTGGGTGTTTATGTTCTGCCTTACTAGATCATCCTGTGCTCTCTGTTGTGAAATGCAAGGCTTCAAAATAGATTAAAAAGATTATCTCTAAAAATGCTTGTTTTGATTATGTGACCGATGACTCTCTAGCTGGGAGGTTTATTGCAAATGCTTTAAAAGTTTTGGGAGAGACTGGAATCCTTGTAGTCTAAAATAATAATCTGCAAGTTTCCAGTCATGCTCTTTTACAAGACAGTATGTTTAGAACAGCTTGACTTAGCAGTGAATCCTTCCATACCTGACCTAAAATATTTTAAAACTGTTCTTTCTGATACCTAAAAAATGGTAGGCTAAAGAAGGAATTTACATATGTTTATATATGTATATGAAGCTGTGAAAAGCCTCACACAGATACAGAATAGTGAATAAACCAGGTGAATGACAAACAGGCTCCAAATCTGAAAATGTAGTAATGTATGTTTTTCCAACAGCATAAAAATTTGTGCCTCTGTGTGTGTGGATGGGAAAGGGTGAGAAAGGAGAGGAATAAAGATTTTATTGTCACTTCTAAGAACGAGTTGCGTAACTTCTTTGTAAGAAGAGCACTCTTCCCAGAATCATGGTTATAAAACCTTTTATTATTACTTGTCCTGTACCTGTTTGATGTTCTTTTCATGCCACTCTTCAATTGCATAAAATAGAAAAAGGTGGATGCAAAATAGGATGATGTAACTGTTATACAAGTTGATAGTTATACACTGGTTATACAAGCTCTAGGTTAACAGTTTTATGTAATTCATTGCTGGACCCTTATGTGGCTTTCAAGAAAAGTCAATCTCAAATCATCCCACAACGTATCCCTTCAGAAGGACAACTGACAACTTGCCAGCTTAGTTCAAGTGCTAAGAAAACTCAAACCAACTTTGGCTGATACTTTTCAAAGGAACTTGAATGGACAAGGAAGTCCCCATATGCCTTGTCCTACAGAGTTAGTCTTTGGCAAATGAGTTTGGGCCTTCCCAAAAATCAAAAATACTTGGTTGATTTCAAGTTGGGCTCCTGATGATAAAGTACTATCAATCAGCTTTTGAACTTGCTTTTTTTTCCTGAATTTTCTTTTTGTTTTCTAAGCTTCTAGGATTTGTCCTGTTTGCTCTACCTGTTGCCTTTTAGGCAGGATGAAAAAGGTGTGCGTTCTATGAGGTGTCAAAGGTGTTATTTTGCTCTAGTGGATTCCACATCACTTAGGAAAAGGATTAATCAGTATTCCAAACATCTATCAACATTTTGACTTTGAATTGTCATATGTTTAAGGTGTTGATTGTTAGTTTATAGAAAATACAGATTATAAGGTGTCAGATATTCATACTGGATTTCCAAATACTCTTCCCTGTTCTGAACACAGTTTTGGAGGAAACACTGTGCTTCAGAAGGGTGTGAGGACATTTAACACAAGCATGAAATTAGAATGGCTATAAAAGTTTTTGTGGTTCAGTGTTTACAGAGTAACAAAAGTTCTCTGAGAGGTCATTGACTATTCAAGGTGTTGTAAAGTCTTACTACAGACAACTGGAAGCCAAAAAGTGAGGTATTCGTTATGGAATGTAGTAGTGACAACTTTTCTTCTATCCTCTTTTTCTGTGAACAAAACAACAGCCAGACTTTTCCACCTGGC
This sequence comes from Nicator chloris, assembly GCA_013400495.1. Lineage (NCBI taxonomy): Eukaryota > Metazoa > Chordata > Aves > Passeriformes > Pycnonotidae > Nicator > Nicator chloris. The sequence continues at coordinate 6,263 of WAAE01017220.1, forward strand.
CCAAGCTTTTTAGAAATAAAGCATAGAACTGGTACTGAGATAGGTCTGCAAGGTTATGCAGGCTGGGTGTGAAAAGATGTGATTCGGCAACATCTAAGCAGGGTAAGAGTTTCAGTGAAAATGCTCCACAGAGGGAACATCTAAGCTGAATCAAGGTGATCTGGGTTACTGAACTAGGGACTCTAACCATTCATGAGTCTGTAACACTTCTGGTGTCAGACTAAGGGTATGAAAGGGATGATTCCTTTCCTGCAGTGAACAGTGAGATGAGGTGCCCTTAAATACTATGTCAGTGCTCTGTTGGGGTTTAGCATATTGGATTCACAGGTGTTCTCTTGTGTTACTGCCACTCTCTGGGACTCATTGGAGGGTTGTTCTGCTGAACTTATCACACAGTGTGTTCAGTTTCCAGTGACCATGGAAAAAGTTACCTTTTCATGTGCGGAGTAGTTTGTGCTTATGTGTTTATTTTTGTGCCTGGCCTGAAAAGTGTTTGCATGCACAGAGGTTATGAGCAAAAGTCTTATCCCAAACATTGGAAGGCATGTTTCCCTTAAGCTGCTTCCAGAACACCCCATTTGCTTGTAAAAGTAGGTAATAAGAAAGCCATAATTCTAATTCTGTTTGAGAAGATGTAATCTGTAACGACCAAGTATAGGCGGGCTAGGAATTTAAGCAATGACTTATGTGTTTTCATAATGTGCTGATTAACATAAAGGAACATTTTCTGTGAGTAGTTGGCCATACCTTATTCTTCTTAAGGACCTTTACAGGTATGCATACTAAGTATACCATCTAAAATTTAGACAAGTGACATCTAATGTCTAAATATACATTATGTAACTACAAATAGAAATTAAACATCTACATAAAGCAGTACACCACTGTTGAACATAAAAATGAGTGCCATTAGCAGGTGGAATTTGCAAAGAATCTTTTAAGTCTAGAACCACTTTTGCTACGCTCAAAAACTGGCAATATATTATAGTGGAGCACAGAATCAGACTACATTTAGTCCTGTATGACAGGTGTAAAACCAAATTTTTACATGAGACAGAAGGGGCTTTTTCTTGATACCGTAACCTGAAATTTTTTCATTTTTTTCAGAAGCGAAATGCTTGCAAGTTTGTCTTTTGACTAGTAAATATTCTTTCACAAGCAGCGAAAGCCTGGGGTGGTCCAGAGCTCAAGTTTTGCCTGCAGGTTTTAACTAAGCTGTTACTAAAGTTAGTTCAAAAGTTCTGCATTATCAAAGGCATTATATGGCCCTTGGAAGTATAATGGAAGAAAGGAAGCAAATTTAAAAAATTGTAACTTTAAAAAAAGATTTGTGGTAGCATGGCTTAAATGTATAATTCAGTAGGTGAATACTGTGGAAAATCCATTTAATAAAAAAGGAGCAGGTATGGAATCATTTATCTTTTTTACTTGGGACAAAATCCTATCTTGTAGCAGACTTGAGTGGGATGTGCTGGTTCCTTCTAGTCACTGGACTTGGTGGGCTTAGTCTGAACAGTAAGGAATTCCTTATTTTAGGGCTGGATCAAGGTGCTATTAAGAATTTAGATCAAAGTTTTATCTAGTAAGAGACAGAAAAAGATGTTCACGTATATGACACTGGCACTAGGGTAGGCAAATCTGTAGATAACTGGTCCAGATTTTGGTTTCTAAACCCACAAGGTGTGGGCAAGTCATGCATTCAAGAACATGCTTGCAGCTATGATACCCTGCGATCCTTATTTAGATTACATGAAAGCTGCAAGTCTCATTTCATGACATCAGTTTGAGAGCCTCACAAAAACCTCACAAAAACCTCACCTGCAACTTGTGGCAAAATTGGCTGTGAGATTGTCAGCAATTAAGCTCCTGTGCAAGCAGTGTGTTGTGATTTGTATGTTAGCAGTGGGGTACAGTCTTGAATCTGACAGGGTTCTTTCATGTGTTTTTTCAGATAGTCTTGAATAGGGTTCTTCAACTGAGAGGGAAAACACTGCTAGCGTGAGAAGTAGTACCTCTTAATTTCTTTGGGAACTAGTGGCCATTTGCAATGTGCAGGTTTGGGCACTCTCTGGATTGTGAAAACCATGAAAAATAAAGGCTCCAACCCCCCCAAACATGCAATATAGAACATTAAGGTTTTTCTTATAGAAATTCCATGTGTTTGGTGAAGGGTGGATGAGTACCCTGACCTGCAAGGTGCTACAGGGCTCATGGGCTCTTCCAGAGGGTACTTCTCACTGTCCCAGTGTTTGCCTTAAATCCTAACTTTCATAGGAACCACATTTGCTCAACCTTGTCCAGCCACAAAGATTGCCTGAAGCAGCTCCTGTTTCACCTCCTGAGTTTTTTAAGTCTGTACAGCCACTGAAAACACTGAGTCCTCTGCTGCTTAATCATCACCAGCATCAGAATGTCTGTTGTCCAGCAACTTGAATTAAGCTTACACCTCTCCTTCACAGATGTCTAATCAGTTCCTTAAACAAAACCCTATAGATTATAATTTTCACCATGTGCATTTAAACATGGGTAATGAATTTATTAACATGCAAAACATGTACACAAAATGTAGTCATTAGTAGCACCACATGTTCAGTACAAGCTATATATGTTTGAAAGCTATTTCTGGCATTTTCCAGGCTGCATCCACACAGTGCCACAAGCAGACTTTCACTTGTCCTTCAACAGACTATGGACATCTTTTCTGCTGATCTTTCAGTGGCATAGCCGTGATAATTAGACTTTGAATTTTTCATATCTTCATATCATTGTGTTTATGACCTTTGCCCTGTGTCACTTGAGTATTGATCTGGTCAACATGACTCTTTTCCTGAGTTGTAGACTGGTGGAGATAGGCACCTTTTTATATATGTATACGGTGCTTAGCACAGTTTTCATGCTGGAAACTCCAGAACTCTACTCCCAAAGTGTTTCAAAGCATCTGAAACTGGCAGCAGAATTTAATGCTCTCACGTTGTATCCAGCTGGCATTATCAATCTGCTTCAATATGTGCATGAGTGCTGTTTAAAGATCTGTAGTAATCAACAAATTTATCATTAGAGAGCTGAGACTGTGGAATTTAATTTCAAAATAGTAGCACGAACACACAATTTAAACAGGAATAACTTAGAAATAAGAATATGGTCTTTGATTACTTTTCTAGAATATGCCCACTATCATGACTTGTATTAAAAATAAATTATTTGTAAGCTATGGATTCTTTAAATCATAACACCTGTTAGTGTAATGTATTCACTGTGTGCAATTAAGTTTAGAGTGATGTAACATCACCATAAATAAACACTAGAAATAAAAACAATGCAGTTTTGTAGAAAAAATTACTCAGTCCTGCACTGCAAGTGACACAACACCTCACTTTTGCGAATTCAGTGCTTCTCTGTTTGTACATCACAGTGAAAATCAGGGTCCTAATGACAACTAATTATTATTGTATGTACTATGATTAAATTATAGACAGCTTCCATTTTCTACTTGACTGTCACTCCACATGGGAATAGGGATGTATTTAATAATTCAAGCATCAATTTTTGAAAAATGCGTGCCTTGCTCCTGATTTTTTCTATTATTGCAAAAAGAGCTCAGGTCACAAAATGATCTGTAGTTAAAAAAAAAAAGTCAAAGTAGGAAAAAGTCAAAGACAATGCATATGGCTGAATAAGGACGGCTCTAATAATGTACCTGGAATGAAGGTAATTCATGATATGCATATGAAAGGAAAAAGGAGAGGAAAACAAAAAAAAAAATATACTATAGCAATGAATTACAGCATTTAAAGACAGTCCTGATTACTAAAATATCTTACAAACCTGACAGTTTTCAGGACATGGGAATGAACTCTGCAGTGATTTAAAAAAGCAGTATTTTTAAGAAACATACATTTACTGGTCCAACCACACTATGATAGAAAGAAGAGCCTTCAGGTGTATAGCTTTTCTATAAGACTATCAACACCTTTGTCTGTTTCAAAACCTTATTTCCCAAAAGATTTTCAATCTTTTAAAGTTAAAAGTTAAATCTTTTCCATCAATTTGTCAACATATTCCAGAAAGGAAATGATCTGACATTTTGAAGAGCTATGTATTTGTCAGAAAATCAAGTTCTACTACTAACTTTCGATCTACAATTGGATTTAATTTAGATCAGCTTATATCACAAGAATATAAAAAAATATACAAATCTTTGTAAATCGTAGAATCATGGGCTATCTAGAGTTGGAACTGACCCACAAGGATCATCAAAGTCCAACTCAGCCCTGCCCAGGACAGCTCCAAGAATCACACCATATGCATTGCCCAAATGCTTCTTGAACTCTTGTCAAGATTGGTGCTGTGATCACTTCCCTGGGGAGCCTGTTCCAGCCACCCTCTGGGTGAAGAATTTCCTAACATCTAACTTAAGCCGCTCCCAGCTCAGCTCCGTGCCATTCCCTTCGGTCGTGTTACCAGAGCAAAGAGATCAGTGTCTGCTCCTCCTCTTCCCCTCATGAGGAAGTTGCAGACTCTAATGAGGTCTCCTCTCAGTTTCAGTTTCCTCCTCAGGCTTGGAACAGACTGAGAGCATTTTGTTATTACCTCCAAAGGTAAAACAAGAGCCTTTCCTTATGACAGAAAATATTCTTTCCTATTTAAATTTAGTCATGTTTTTGAACCAAATGCTGTATTGGGTTTGCTTAACAAAGTGCCTCTGGGAGGAGGACAAAACCCATCCCATCTGCCTCCAGCAGGCTCATAGCAGAGCACAGTTGAGTCCCTTAGTCACAAATAGGGAGCCTCTAGATAAACATATTTAGGAAAGATGGGGTGGTTGTTTAAATTTTTGTCTTTGTTTCTCTAACCAAGTCTATTTTAATTGGTATTAAAATAAATGATTTTTTCTGAAATCATGTCCCTTTTGCCCAGGTTGCAAACTGTTAAGCAATGTCCCTGTCTTTCTGCTACACCAGGAATACTTGTCTTATTTTCACCCCCTGGACTGTTGAAAAGAGGAGTGACAGAGCTGCTGGGTGGGAGTTTGGTCTATGGCCAAGAGTAATCCAGTTCAAAATCATTTATTTTCCTGAAGATAAGTGCACTGTAATTCAATTTTCCAGGAACTAGAATAAAAGTGTACATATATTTCCTAATTTTCTGATTTTCTACATTTTTGCCTTTCAGTAAGAGAAATCCGTCATAAGGCACTTTGTTACTGTATTTTATGTTTTGTTCTAGAGTGGGAGCTCAGAAAGAGCTGAGCATATCTTCATTGTCTTCCCATTGAGTCATACAGCTCTTAAAAATATTTTCATCCTAGTCTTGTTTTTTTTTTTGATTTGCTGCACTGCAGAGTTCCATTTTTATGTGTAAACAGAATGTTTCATCTACCTTTTTTATTTATAATCTATCATTATTTTGACATTCTGTTTTTCAAAGAATCAAGCTAGGAAAAACAGAAAAACAAACAAACAAACAAAGAAAAAACAACAAAACCCAACCCAAAAAGACAAAACTGTGTCCTTGGATTGCAAACATCTGCAAGATACCACAGATATTTTCTGAAGAGCAATCAGCCAGTATTGATGACTCAGTATGGTCAGTGCAAGAAGATACCATCCTTGCTTCTTAATTACTGAAAGTCTTTAAAAGCCTTTCCCTTTCCACCTTTTTCATTATTATAACCACTACTAAATGTGATTACTTGAAATAAATACGTGGCTCCTCAGCAGCACTTTTGAGTAGGAGCGTAGCCGGATGCGTTGCCCTGCCCGGTGCCCGGTGCCCGGTGCAGGCTCCGTCCCCTGCCTGCCGCGGGCTGTGGAGAGGCACGTCCATCTTCCGTCGTGCATCGCTCTCTAAAACCCCGCTTGGCTGCTTTCCCAGAGCGCCCTCCATTCACTCTGAGCTCTGAATGGTTTTCAATTAATGTAACAAGACTAATTAACTGTATAAGAGTAGGGGTTTTCATAGCGTTACTGACAATGCATCTATTTAATAGTACCTTAGAAATTCAGTGCTTCTCATTCTAAAAGGAAAGTACAGAAAGCCAGTGGGTTACCGGGGGTCAAAATACAGAACATGAATTTCTTTTTTTGCCTCTGAACTTGAACAAAGTACAAATTTACCAGAAAAAAAGTCGTTTGATCAGAATGAGACACCTTTTTAACTGGTTCTCCAACGATCTTACCAGACAGCCTCTGCTGAAAGTGGTGTCATACAGCCTTGCTGTTTTAATTCCATAGCTGGAGATTATCCCTGTACTTGTACCTAGCACTCAAGAATAACTGTTAAAAGTATCCATCAGGTATAAAGACCCACTATCCCCTAAGCTCTTTTTCCTCGCAATGTAGTATCTTTGTGATCAAGTTTCAATACCAGGCAATGTTAATAAAGTTTCCTGTATAATTTTACTTCAGCTCTGGTTTTGGGTAGCACCCTGTATGTCTAGAGATCATTTAGGCCTCTCTCACTCAAGCCTTATGTTGAGGTTGTCACCCTGTGTGCCAGTTAATGTCTCTCATTGTTGGGATGGGGGGTAACGTCACTTGCGGCAAGAACGTGAAGTGTGATCTGGACTATATGAGCTATTAAACACTATCAGATAGAAACAATACCATAACAATATATGGCATTGGACTGACTATATAATCCAATTAATGACTTCTTGCTATCATATTTATCCATGCTGCTGAATTAGAAGAGACTTATTTTTATTATGACAGCTGATTGCTAATAAGTGAACTGAGCTTCAGTGATGTTTTGTCTATTGTAAGAATGCTCATTTTTTTTATATGAAGCTTGAGTGCAGTAGTAGAAGAAGGAATGAGAAGATGAAAGAAAACAGTAACACGTGTTTGTTTCCTCCTATTGAATGTTAAACATCAACATCTCAAAGGGACCCACTTTACCAAGAGGAAAATTTATTAATGCCTAATAATATGTCTTTCTAAAAATATTAGTCTTAACTGTAACACTAATGGGTTATACTACTATTTTATGGTGAAAGAATTCTATTTAATACATGAGCATTTTCAGTCTGCAAACCAAGAATGATACCCAAATTATAAGTATCCTCTATAGCCCAGGCTTTTTTAAGTGTGAGGAGGGAAATTCTAACAGGAGTCTGACACAAACAAGCTACAGTCCTTCCTGCAGACTTTTTGCTTTGGGTTTTGTTTTTTTTTTTCAGCGGTTAGCCTCCGAGAGAACCGAATCTTAAATTTTGTGGTCAGTAGCTAAGAAGTAAAGTGTGGTAATGGTATTTTCAATTGTTTCTTTGTTATTATGCAGTCTGCTCTGGACAGTTTTCTACTTTTCAAAACCAGCATTAGAAGTCACAAGGGAATCACTTCAGCCTTTTAGAGGAGAGAGATATCTTTGACTCTAATATAAAGCCAGGGCTATTCAGGATCTGATCTGAAGTTCATAAAATTAAATAGAAAGATTTCCTCTGATTTTACTGAGGTTTGAGTCAGACCTTTAAGTGGTGCTCTGTAATTCCATGTGTTTTTAGTGGTATTTATCTGAAGGAAAAGGCCCTGACTGTTTCTTGATGGCAATAAGAGGTACAAAACAGGCACAAAACATTACTGTTCTGGTTCTCCTCTTTGTGCTGAAGCAAATATTCTGCAAGATCCAAGGCAACTAAATGCTGAACAAAGGTAGGATCAGACATAGTTTAAGAACAATAAACTGGCAAATATCTACCAAAGGGCAGAGCTCCTACTGATAATCAATAATCAGTCAAAACCAATCAATAAATCACCTCTGAAGTGTAGCAAATAGCTCATTAGCAGCCACTTACTGAAACTGGTTATCTGATTAAAGATGTATATGTAATATATTGTATATAGAACAAGGCTATTAGTGATACATCTTTCACAAACAATATATAAAAACTTCAATTTCCTTTTAAAGAAACTCATAGAAAAAAAATATAAACTATTAATTGCTGACCTATGTAATTATTTTGTATTTTTGTTTTAGAAAATCAGAATATCAACAAACGTATTTTGCAATCTGTTGCTGTAAGTTAAAAAACATTGGCACAGGAGCCAAAAATTAGAAAAGTAGTAACAGCAGCTTTTCCATAACTGCCTTCAAAAACACAGCAAGCCATCAACAGCAAAAGGGAATGACAGTTTAGGGACAAGAATGGAAAATATGAACAAAATAATGATAAATGTTTATGCTGTCTTTCTAAAACCATTCCATTTTCCATATCACTCTTGTCTATGTACTTGTTTTCTATCCTTCTCCCATTTGTACATGACAAGAGCTGTGTCTTTTTTCATATTAAAATGAAATCCTTCCAGCTCTAGCTTCAAATTTTGCTAAATTTCCCAAATCCCTATCATGTAAAATCCTATAATTACCAAATTTGTTTTTAGGACATTTGATCTACTTAATACCAATGCTTTAGTTTCTATTATATATTCGTTCCTTCCTTCCTTCCTTCCTCCCTTCCTTCCTTCCTTCCTTCTTTCCTTCTTTCCTTTCTTCCTTCCTTCCTTCCTTCCTCCCTTCCTTCCTTCCTTCCTTCTTTCCTTCTTTCCTTTCTTCCTTCCTTCCTTCCTTCCTCCCTTCCTTCCTTCCTTCCTTCCCTCCTTCCCTCCTTCCTCCCTCCCTCCCTCTTTTTATGCCCTCCAGTCACTTAAAGTTCTCAAATACTATATATATTAAATAAATATTTAGAAAAATATTAACTTTGTGAAACAGCATGTGCTTCCTTACGTGAACCACAGACTTTTTCTAGATGTCTCAGTAATATGGATTTAGACAGTTTTCCTGTCATTACACACTTCACATAATCTTGGAGTCACAGAAGAGCAGAAATTGGAAAAGACTTCTGAAGATCTAATGCAACTCTCTTCCTCAGAGCAGATTGCCCCACTCTGAGGCCAGTTGAGTTTTGAATGTCTCCCAGGATAGAAACCCTGCAGCTTCTCTGGGCAACCTGTTCCCCTGTTCAACCAATCTCACAGTAAAAATGTATTTTCTTATATTCATTATTCATTATTTATCCTGCTTAGCTAAGACCTGCCTTACTTCAGTGTCAGCACAGCTGCCAAACACAAAAGGGCTCTTCAGGAGCAAGAGCAATAGAACAAATCTATTGAGAAGTTTCAGGACAGATATACAATAATAAAGATCACTGAAGGCTGCTAGTAAAAAGTAATGTTCTTTCAACATAAATTAATTTCTGTATTTAAATAGAAATTTAAACTCTCAAGTATTTACGTATCATATAAAATATTTCAGACTAAGAAAAAAAGCAAGATCAAGCCATTAGCTCATAAACCACATTATTTTTATATTTAGTGTCTATTGCATGAAGTGTGGAGGAAATGCTATACAAAATATTTCTGGTTATATTCTTACTACAGCATTTTTATTATACTTACACAAAGATACTAACACATAAGTTTTTCTGGCCTTGTTTTTGTTTGCTAAAATTATGGCTCAAGTGAGTAACTGCTTTCTTTGTAACTGCCATGCAACAAAACTCTAGAAAGGAATCATCCTTGCAAGTGAAAGTTCACAATTCCAAATTCCTGTCCCAATAACAGTAACTGCATTTCTTCTGTTCAGATTCCAGATCTCTCTGACTTGAGAACAAACTCATCCTTTCATCACATCATAGTTTAAATAATACCCAGTCATGGTTAGTTTGCTTGATTTCCAGTGAGACTTTGCTTGATTTATGTTTTGTTTTCTTTTGTTTGTTGAGGAGAAAATTTGGAATTTTTAAACTCCAAATTTGAGAGGTTTGTATTCCGTTTTAGACCCCCTCACACTCTTGCCTACTGACACAAACACATGAATGCTCTCAAAAGGGTTACTAAGGAAACCAGAAACTATGGTAACCTAGGCTAGAAGCACTCTTATTTGTCCAAGGAGATGGAAAGGAAAATTCAGGCAATGCACGCTGCAATCACACTGAAGGTCTTGATCTTTCTTTTTCTCTTCAAATGCTGCAAACGTTCTGTTTCTCTTTTTTTTCCCGTCCATCAATACTATCAAAACAGAATTTTGACTTAGATAAAAGAAGAGAAAAATCACTACAGTAATGTAGATGAGTATAAATGGGGGTAAATGGATTTAGGCAATATTACTACACCAAACTGGTAATGTATTTTGTTTTTCCTTTTACCATTAGGTCAAAAATCTGTCTAACTTCAATCATTCTTCTATTATTAACATAGCAGCTTGGTCAGCAGTGCACCACATTGCCTGCCTGTGCTCTGAGGGGCAAGGTGTTGTGTTAGCAATCCTCTTCACAGAACCTCTTGTCAAAGCTGTCACTCTGCAGATGCTTATATTCACTTTTGGTTCTGCTGTCATAAATAGTCTCATGGAGCAAGAGCTACTGAGCGCTAGCAAATGCTCTATGATTGCTAAGTAATGGTGCTTCATTAGAAGTGAAAGGAGTTCAGAAGCTCATGGAACTGGTCTGGAGATATTTTATTTGTGCTTTGTAGAAACAATCCTCTGTAATGCTGAACTAAACAACAAAACATTCTCTAATTGTAGGGCATGCAATAAAATTTAGTAATGGATAATGGAAAAATAACAGATGTCATAATAAAGAGATTAATCTTGACCATGTTCATTCCTTTAAAGTTTTGAGAAAAGTAGGTGCTGTTTATACTGCAGGATAAGCCCATTTATTTAGAAACAGGGAAATGCAAGTTGCCTAGGCTGAATACATTTGTCTATCTTTGCTAATTATCTGATTCAGTGAGCTGACAGGATATTGAACAGCACAAATGCAAATAGATTTACTGAAATTAGTGATATTATTCTTATGAAGTTATTTGAATCAGGGTTACAGGACTGGGCCAGGATTGAACCCTGTGTTAGCAAAAAGTATAGATTCTGTCAGAAAAAATTGGCTACAATGTTCAACATAAATGCTTAATGTATTGGTGCAAGAGATTGCTAGTCACAAGTATTTTTCTAAGTGAAGCATCCAGAGAAGAATGTGCCTTTCTTATTTTAACAAGAACAGCAAGTAGACTTATAAATGTTCATGCTCTTTATATATTTATAAAGAATGTCTGTCTATACCATACATACATCATGAAACAGACTAATTATGTTATTGATATATTTTTGTTACCGCAAGTTGTGGTCATCAAAACCAAACTGATTAATATCATGTGCAACATGGTTGGTGAAAAACACCTTCTGAGCAGAACTGTGACATTTTGTGCATGTGAGCTAGAAAGACAAGATGATGTGAAATCCCTCCCATTTAGCATATCCACTTCAGAGGTAGCCAGGATTTTGTTGCTATGAGAGAGGGAGGAAGCCAACCTGTGCTGGCTGAAGGGTACACAGAGCTTTTCAGTCACACAAGCAAAAACATGAGAGCTAGGGAAAAAAAAAAAAGTCTGATATTAATAGTTTAAAGGAGTTAATTAAATGGAGAAGTTACATCATAAAACGGCACAAAGTCCTCTTTACTATCTGCATGAGTTATGACCTGAGGCTGGTAGTACATATTTTGTTAGCTTAGCAAATATTTACTAAGTAAACTATGATTTAGGGGATGTGAAATGCATAAATTAAATATTAAAAACACACCTGAAATTTTACTGCTATCATTTCCTAATTAATGTTTTAATAGAAAGGTTGACCATATCAGATGCGAAACTATTTTCCGTAATCACAATTTAGAAGAATGTTATTTTTCCTTTGACAAATACTTTGTTTTCAGAAAGGAAAAACAAAAATAAAAGAAAAATGCTAATGTACATAGTGGCTAGGATAAATGATTTTATGCTAGGTCTATTTGTATTACATATGATATGCTAATATGGACCATTTGAATCAACAGGATCACCCTGTCTGCATTTGCAGGTCAAAACTCTTATTTATGCAACTCTGAGGCACAGACTACAAAGATATTGCTTGGTCTTTGGGCTGGAAGCACTACAGAAACCCCACAGAAACACCACAAAGCCCATGGGTCTTAATGGAAGCAACATTAAAGGCAGAGAGCAGAAAGTGGAGAAAGAAAATTAAAAGGAGGGAAAATTCTCTCCTTCAGAATCCAAATATACCAAAGAAGGCAGGAAGTCTCTTTTGAGAGAGCCAGAGAGGTAAAAAGGCTCCTTTGCCATGCAGCAAATCTCAGAGGGAGAGACATGAGGAATGGAAGCACAAGAGGAAATAAAGTACCCTTTCCCTACCTGCTCACAAACCTGCAGACAAAGATGTGGAAAAGTGGCTAATGGTCTGCTTGGTGACTTGTCAGGCTGGACTTATCTGCCCTCTTCCCCGTAAGTGGAAGGGAAGAAACAAAATGATACAGATACAGATACGGATATAGATACAGATACAGATATAGATACAGATACAGATACAGATACATGGCTTCCTTATATCTTCCTTCCTTATTGACCCCCTACACTGTTATGCTCTGCGTCTTCTGCAGCAGCATGACAGGACCTGCAAGTCTGGCCTCAATTTTTTTTTAATTGATTATGACCAATGTTAACTAAACCTCCTGGTTCTGTTGCTCTCAGTGTTTATCCTACTGTGCTTTTGCTCTGTCATATTTTTTCTTTTGCGTTGAGAAATAGTTGTATTTTTCAACTCAATTTATTAGAGTAGCTAATCAGAAAAACAGAGGGATCATAACTTACTCCTGGAGGCCTCCTTTTGTTGCCTTGTGACTAACTCAGTACTCTAAACTTTCAGGAGCATTGGAGAGTGATTACTTGTAGGGACACACTTGGAAAGAAAGGCACTGCTCTTTTAATCTAATCCAGCCTATTATTATGGCATCACCATATTTTCACAAAACAATTTTGGCTCTATGAGCAGAAATAAATCCATGCCAAGGACCCCCAAAAATGTTTGATTTCTTGTTTTGACTGTATCAGTCCACTTTAATTCCATGTCCTTTGATGTCTGATTGATTCGTATCAATATTTTAAACTAGGTCTATTCCCCAAATAATTGACTTAATTTAGGCAGTCCATTGCAGTTTTTCAATGCACAGATTTCATCTTCTGAATTTAGCCTTTTGATTTTCATTATGAAACTCCAATCTAAGGGAAATAAAAACGGCTGTTGAGGGTTTTTACACCTTTTTTATTTCTAGCATACAGAAAATCTCATCTCATTCCTGACAAAAACTAGGAATATTTAAAAGCTCAAAGAGTTTATGACTGTTAAAAGGACTTTTGATAACTATTGATATTCATGTGTCCAAACACATTTTTCATTTTAAATTCTCTATTGCTTCTGGCTACAACTACAGAACATGATGAGTCTACCAGCCAGTCAACTGTGGATAACTCCAATTTCTACAGCATCTAAAATTTTTTACCTATTTTCATGCAGATTAATTCTTCTTAACATGCCTACTACACAGAATAAAGCTTATCTGTTGAATTAGATTATCTCTTGAATATGTGCTGTTAGTGATCTAGTGGTCTGTGAAATTCATTCTAGGAACACTCGTTCTTCATCTGAGCCCAGGAATCCACCCCAGCTGGGTCAAGTCTGTGTCTGTTCCTTTAAGCAGAAAATATGCAAGTCAGAGTGTTCAGCAGATCTGCTTGCCAAAGAATTCCATTTAATCAACTAGTGTGACTTTCTGTATGTCAGAGGCTGCTGTGTCACATACTTATCTCCCCTATAATCCAAATACTTCAGTTAGTAAAAATCATTCCAAATATCAGGAGACTAATCAGTGGCATGTTGGTTGTCCTGGCTGATCTGTTGCAAACAGCAGCAGAAGTTTACATTTTCCAAATCTAGTGATAGAGATATAATCCTTTGAGCTGAATACTACATTCATACTTGGTAAGAAAGTGGGCTGTACAGCAGCAAAGAAAGCTGATTGACCTGTCTCTGTTGACCAATATCCTAAGTCCTAAAAAAAAAATCTCTCCTGAATGCATCTCTCAGCTCTGTGTTGCTGAAAAAAAGACGGGATTTTTTTTCCTAATGTATTTAAGGAACTCACTGAGTCCCTGAAGCATGAGTTTTGATGAATTAAATGCTACCTGAATGCCAGAACAGCATTACTGCTCTCCAGTCTTTTTTAAAATTGTCTGGTGAGTATTTACCAGGGGCCAAAGTGACCCCAACCTCTCATTCAGGTCACTCTCCTTCCCAATTGTTCTCATCACAAGTCCATGCATGATGCTTTGAGGGGCAGTCCATGCTGCAAACCCCTGGTCACACATTCCTGAAAATAGGAGCTGTTGTACAGCTGGGAATGGGAACCCTTCTGTGCCCCAGGGGCTGATTGGCAGCCTGCAATCTCCGATTCACCCTTTATCTTGCTCATGTCTGACATTAGAAGAGTATCCTAGTCCTTGGAATAACCCTAGATTATCCCAGTAAGCTTTTCAGCTAATTGTTGTGGGGATCTTGGATATAAGATGTTCAACTTTAACTGTTATATTAATTTTAGCAAATTCTCCTTCACATCTTTCTTTGCCAACAGATGGTAAATTTTACTGCATCCTTAACATCATATGGGATGTAACATCTCCTTCTGCTTCATTATAAATACAGAATAGAAATAAATAGTGATAGTTTTGGCAAATAACCGTCACTACTTATAACTTTAATTTATGTATTTAGCAACAAACATAGTAATGGACTTTGCTTTTTTGGCATTTTGGCCATTGTCAGCTCTGGATTATTCTGGAAAAATGTGGCTGGGAAGTTCTAGGCTAGTGTAAAAATCTCAATGTTGTGAATATTGTGAATCTGGCTGACAAGGAAAATTTTTTCATAGTTACTTGGAACATACTTTGGGCTCTATAAATCTTGTTAAACTCCAAAAGTCCACACTGGCTTTTCCAGGTACTTTGGATGTCTTTTGATCATATCCCTGGGTAACTTGAGTGCTGGGCTTAAACCTGCTCACATCCTGCCATTCACATACTGCTGTGCCCATCTGAAGCTCTCCTAGAGCTGGGGTGCTTCAAAATGCAGTCCTGAGGCACTGAGATTATTCTCCTGGAGCAAATTAGGGTTGCTGAGTTTAAAGCCTTAGTCTTTGCATCACGTGAAGGGAGCTGAATTGTTTCTGGATGAGTTTGCCTGGGATTAGTGTATCTGTGTTTTATTTTATCTGAGATTAAGCCAGCAAGCAAGCAAGTTCTGCATCAAGAGCAGTAACAATTCACAATATGTGTAAATGTCAGTTGACTGTGTGCTTAAATAAGTAGTTCCATGAGCAGGGGAACTACAGAAGTATGTTTTGTTATGTGTTTGTATCTTGCAGTTAATTGACATTTTAACCATATTTTACTAAACCACAGCATGGATCTCACCCTTCTTTGACATCAAATGACATAAGTAGAATTTGTATAATAATTATTCTAATGTGAAGTATGGAAGTTTATTACTGTTGGTAATTCTCAGTATGAAGTCAGCCTTTTTCAACAGCTGCAATCTTTATTATGCTTACAAGGATCTATAATCAAAGGCTGAGAAAATGTCCAGAAAATACAACAACAAATCTAATTTTTCTTGTTACCCACATCCTCATAGCAATAGAGTTTGGAATGGGAATGATTAAAAGAGTTTGCAGATGGAGGAAAGCACAGCATAATTAAGCTTAGATTTTTGTTTCCTTGATTGCCTGGTGTGAGAGGAGCAGACATGCCATTTATTTATAAATCTAAATAATTGAAATAAAATAAGTCTGCAAGAGCAGAGAAGCATTAGAACAAGATCATGCAGTTTAATTTTGTGTTCCACTTGCCAAAGTCATGCTGTTTCTTTGAGATCTAATTGATAGGTGGAATCAAGCAGGTGAAAACAAACGTGTGGGGCCTTCACCATATCTTCTATTAGATCATTCAGTTTTCATTAAACATGTAGGAAGAAAACTGTGTACAATGTCCACTTTTATTAAAAGAAAAATAATAATTGAGTTTATACGAGATTATAGTTTTTGACATAGGCCAACAGGTGAAGAAAGAGTAAAATTACTGTCCTGCAAATGATGAACAAGCTCTTACTGCAGTATGAGCTCTCAGAAAGATACCTTAAAAATAGAAATGAGAAATAAAATTATAATGAACATCAGTATATTCTGTTTTTGTAGAAGATCTGTTAATAGAGTGTCTGAGTCTCCTTACTCTTACTGTAAATCAGTTTTACAGCCTGTGCAGTGCCACCAAACTTTTTTTCTTGCTTATCTCTGGCTAAGAAGGACCATAGTTCTTGTGAGTTACTATTCTCCACAAATTTTGTTACTTAAGTTTTTAAAATTAATGAAAAATAACCATTGGATAGATGCAAGCTGTGATAAAGCTTCCTCAACTGTACTCAAAATGTATTTTAAAATATGAAACAGCTATCTCCACCCCACAGAT
>WAAE01017221.1:0-31331 GCA_013400495.1 Nicator chloris
AAGTTGGGAAAAAGTCTTTTAAAGTGCTTGATACCTCTAAAGAACAGGACTTACTATTTGCCTAAATTCAAGGGAAAACTGACAGAAGTTTCACACTGACTTCATGAGAAAATCACTGTAAGATGGTCTGAAATAAGCTACTTTCATCTCTTCTGAAAAAAATCAGTTAAATAAGTGCTGAACTTTTGCCATGCCTTTCATGTATCCCCAAATTATGAATTAAAAGCAGATTCTCCTCCCAACCCCTCCCAACATGTTTAGTATATAACAAAAATTTGGCCTGTGGATTCAACAAATCCAGGAACATGCAAAAGAACTTTCGGTTTCTAGTAACTGATCAATATTCTTCAGTGGGAAAAAGAACATTTACAGTGTAGGATGTTTGGTTTAGGTTGAGTGCTTCTCTTATATGAGAAGAACTCGCATTGATACAAAACAGGAAATTAGCACAGAAAAGAAGTCTCTGTTTGTGTTGATGGATGAACTTTACAGGCATCTGGCTATACATTTTTTATAAATATACACTGTTTACCACCCACATTTTCTGTATCTACCTGCTATACACTAAAAATATGAAAGGTTGAATTGGAAAGTGCTGACAATTTTCTAATTTTATGATTGTTTATCAATAGACCAGAATGTAGACATGAAGGGTAATCACAAGCTCCCTGCATTTAGCTGCTGCAGAAGCATCTACTGAATGCACAAGTCTACACTGTAGACAAAAGAATTTTTCTGTAAATAGAATATGAACTTTTACAAGAAATAATCTTTCAACCAAAGTCAATGGGTCTTCATAAACTTAAAAGAAGGATTCTCCTGACCTATTAAAAATGTAAAATGTCTGCAAGAAACACCATTTAGAAATATATTATATAGAAAGAGAAAATTTGATGTTTTCATCAGTCTAGAACAAGTAATAAACTATAAATATTTTGCACTCATCACTCTCTCTTATTCTAACTGCTGAAATATATTTCATCACTTGCTCTACAGATGAGTTTAAGATGTTTGAAATGCAGAAAAAAACAGAAAAAAAAACACTTGGTAAGATATCTGTAAGGCTGCAAAGCCAAGCTTTTTGTGAATCAGGTATGGGAAAAAGCTACCACTATTTTATCCTCTTTAAGCTCATGGTATAGCAATGGCATTATTCTGGACTGCTAAAACAACTCTATGGACACTGGGCACGTGCTTCAAAGTTACAACTTTGTACTTTATATTGAAGGCTAGCAAAGTTCTTCATTAGGGACTATGAAGGTTTTCACAGTGTTACAAGCCACCATACTGCTCCCCTCCCTTATCCTCAAGCATACTGAGCTCTGTAACTCACCTGCAAGTCAAAACTGAAGTCCAAATTAAATTTCAGCTGGAAATCTCATATGAATAAGGCTCTCTAATGAGAATTCCCATTCTTTACATTTTGTGTCAAGCTAAAAATACTAAGCATAGGAGTTTGCAGCATCTTCTGACCAACATCATGTTTGAGAATACCATTATGCAAATGCCTGAGCAAAATAAATCAAATTGGATAATCTCTGTTCAGTCCTCTCTTCTTCTCATTAAAAGGAGGAAAACTCTGCTGATGCCTATTTCCTCTACTGGCATGAGTGATTCTTTCAGCAGTACATGCTTTTACAAGCGTTAATTTGACATCACTTTTCCTACGTTGTCTTGTGACTTCAGAGGAGAATGTTAAAATATGACTGACAGCTAGCCAGGTGTTTTACACTGCCTCCATGAAAACACAAACAAAAGCATGCATGACACTGCATGCTTCAGACATGATCCACATAATACTTTGATTGAAAATCAGCTTCAAATTCAGCTTTTGAGTGGAGTCATAAAGGGCTCATTGAGGCAAGACAGGTCCTGTCTAGCTTGAAGTCCAGCTTCAATGTAAATGCAGGGGTAAAAGAAGATTCAAACAACACTAATAATTTCCATCACTCATACTAGTTGACAGAAGAAATGAAATTAATTAGTTGGATGATGGTTGAGGGATTAGTTCATTACTTGATCATCTTATTATTCATGGCCTAAGGAAAAAGCTTACAGTCCAGTCAGAAGTATAAATATTCATACCCAACACTTGATGTGTACCTGTACTAAGCACCATTAGAATTCTACCAACCTGCAGCAGATCCTCTATTTGCAATGACAAGAGAACACCTTTCAGAAGACTAGGTGGCAGTTTCCAAAACCAACATATTTCCAGTTTCAGCAATTCCGAAAATAAGTTTTTAGGCACATAATGGATGACATTTAAACAACAAAAACTTGATCAGTAGCTTGCTCTAAGTAATACCATAATAAAGGAAAAAATACTGTCAAAATCAGCAGTTATTTGATTATCTGTAGTCAAACACTTACTAGAGAGAACTGTCTTATGATTCAAAGTCTTGCTCCAAATACTATCCTCTGCATTGCCTTTAACTCCAAATTCATAAGGTGTGTTTGGCTTCAGATTGTCAATCACTGTCTCTGTAGCTGGGCAGAGGTGGAAAACCCATTTCTTGTCTTTACCTTTTTCTCTGTAGCGAACTGTATAGAACCTGCTTGGGGGAAAAAAAATATAGATCTACACAAAGGAACTCACTATAACCATTTTTGTGAGGAAATAATAATAACAGCAACAACAACAATAATAATGTTATTCTATTGTTCTTATTCTTTCTGGCTCTTCATGGTCACCAAATATCAGAAAAGCCAGATTTATTCCACATATACATACCCCATCATACAGACCCTGACATTAGGAGTACTGTACAAAGAGTGAAAGGACAGTCCCCTTAGTCACAAACACCCATTGTTACGTGAGATTCTAACCACAAAGTCTAAGTACATTGTCCAAGCAGTTCCTGTGATTCTGACATATGCCAGAACCAGTCAATTGAATCATGAGTCTGTTACTCAAGAAGCCTCTACTGATTTCTCAAAATATTCTATATCCATCCAGTGAAAGGTGTTCCCATCAAAATTAGTCCAAAAACATTCTCCAGGGAAGACCAGTAATATCTGTTGTTCGTATAATACATTCCTCATTCAGAGATCCCATTACGTACTGCCCCCGCTTCAAACAAACAAAAAAACAAACCAAGACATTGCTCTCAGCACTTTAAATCAATAACATGATGAATACTAACAGATTATGAAACTAGGAAACATTTCTATAGAAATTGCCCAATTCTGTCAAGGAGCACCACCCTGAAAAAGCATGACTGCAATGTTAACCAATCAAAAACAAGGCAGTGGAAATGGCAAGACCTTCAGTGTCAACTGCAACACTTCAGCACAAGAATTCCCGTGCTGACTATAGTCTCATTTTCAACATATATGCTGAACCACTACCAGAAAACTTTTTTGGAAAAGCTAATCTCGGACAGATTTGGCAACTTTTTAATCCAAGTATCACTGAAAATTGTTACACATAACATAAATAATTCATATCCATCATCCACATCTACCTCACATTTACATCGTCTGAAAAGGGATAAATTCAGTCCAATTGTATTTTGCCACACTTAAATAGAACAACTTAATGCTTGCAAATCAAGGTTGTGAGATTTATTACAGGCATTATATAGACAATTATAGAGAGACAAAGGAAGAGAACTTAAAAAACCCCAAGCATACCAAAAATGTTCTTAAACAACTGAAAACACTTCAAAAGTCCAGACTAAAATTACTTAGTGGACCAAACACAATACAGTGAATTCATAAAGCTGCTTCAGAAGAGCACTTTCAGAGTACAGTTTACATGAAATGTGACTGTTGAGTACACAGAAATTCCTACTTCACTATTAAAACACAACCTAAGACAAGGCAAGTGTCACTCATGGAAAATATTTCCACATATAGTGGTTCACTTTGTTAACATATTTTATGTCATAACTGTCAAATTTGTTCAAAAATAAAGATTCTCCTGGTTTAGTTGCTACAATTCAGCTCATTCAGGTACTTCACAGGTTACAAGATCAATATTTATGTTGGCTCACATAACTTCATTAACTGTATTAGTTTGTGTTCAAAACAAGATAAAGTCTAACTTAAAATTTGAAAAGGAAAGGAAAAAAAACAGGAAGGAAAAAAAAGACAAGTAGTGAATATTTTCTCTCAGTTCCAAGACTACCAAGTAATAATCTGCCTCTTTACTTCTGTGGGCTGTGATCTAATCAAATGTCAAATAATAGACCTAATTATCAGTTAAACTGACAAAGCAAATTTAAACAATCAATTATTGGCAACATTAAGAGAAGGAAATTTTCTTCTCTTTACCCTCTTAATCCATTTTTATATAGTCACACAGACATTAACCAACAGGAAAAGCTTATCTGAACTCCTTGTCACTGTCTTGCAAAGGATGTAACTTTAATAAACAAATTCAATCTTCAACACAAATGCCTCTTGCTGGACCCCATACAGTCTTTTGGTAAGGGATTTGAATGACAGACATCAAATGTGAATTCAAGTGGAAACAGTCACCTTCTTCCCTTACCTGAAAGAGGAATTTTCATTTGTTTTCACCTTCATCCTTACCTTTTCCTACTATTTTCGTCCAGTGGGATAAAAATAAAGTGTTTGCATGTGATGGAAAAAAAAGAGTATACTGATTCAGTTCAGTTATTGAACAATCTAAAAGAACAGCTGCCTCAGAAATGAGGAGAAAAAAACACTAAAAACTTGTTGATAACAAATAGGCTTTTAAGTGGCTATCCCCACTTGCTTTTAGCGGACAAAATGTTCTAATTTTTAATGCTGTCTCCACACCTGGGAATTCCTTCACTCTAACATGAATTAAAATACCAAGAATGCTTGCACAACAAAAAAACTCCCCACCTTTCACTTAAATCCAAGACTATTATAAAATCTGAAAAGAAGATTTTCATAGTTGTGCCAAACTATGCCATTAGAAAGAGAAACATACAGCACAGAAGAAATGTGCTCTCAACTACAAGATTTCCAAGCCTATAAAAACTTCACCAAGGGTATAATTATTTCAGTGGAAACTTGCCATAGTGAGTACTAAAAACACTGACTGTGATGACGGAATTTCCTCAACCATTTCAATAAAAAGCAATAAAAATGAAGTTCCATTTAACAATTTGCAAGTCACAATAATTTAACTATTAAAAATATCTACATGTGCTTTTGGGGAAATGCAATCATTTGTTTATAGAGTAAAAATTCAGAAATGCCAAGTTTTGTCATCAAAGAACAACTCATTGTTAAACCAGACCTATAAACTGCCAAATAAAATGCAATTTCAGTGTCTGCCTGAGAACATTGTACTGGTTGAATTTTGTTGTCATTTTAATTTCTCCCCTTTTCAAACCTTTCTTTCATCAAAAATACAGTATCAAACAGTCAACACATATAATTGAAGACATGAGTAAGCAGTAAGATCCAGTCACCGCTCACATCTATCAATCCCCTTGTGGCAGTGACATACAAGCACAAAATGAGTGCAGTTGGCTGAACTGGAAACATTCAGCAAAACATCTTCATAGATTCCCTCCAGACTGATAGAAGGCAGGCTGAAACAGAGTGCTCTCGTAGTCACATAGAAGGGAAAGCTACACTACGTGTTTTTCAAATAAAACACTTCCCATTATCTCTGTGAGGTAAGAAAATGAAAAATTGACTGCTCACCACAGGGCCCTAGCAGCTAATATGCAAGTAATACACTGTGGAACACTCTCAGGATTGCTATTCCCACCTGTTAATATTGGTTTGATGTTTCAGCAAGGAGATGGCACACCCAGCTACACTTGGTGAGAAATTATTTTAATCTAGATTCTCAGTAGGTATAAAGAATTAACAATATTTAACTTAATTCAACATTTAATTTTGATTAATTGATTTGTTATGTATTTTGGTGGGGGACATTTTATCAGAACAATGTTTATTGAATACTTTTGTATTTCTATTTACAACAAATATTACTCAAATTACTGAAGAGGTCACTCTGTTTCTTTGCCAGGGGTCACTCTATAAAATATTAGATGTATATGTCAATATATGTAATATGTCAAACTCCATAAAAGTTAGTACCTCCCTCTCTCCCCTTAACAGGCAATGCTTCACTCATTTGAAGACAAAACTGATCAGGCCATCCTAGGAACTGCAGAGAAATTTTACCTCCTCCCTTTTTACTAGATAGCTAAAACTCCAACAATTTAAAACAAAAGGTGTCATGAGCAGGTGAAAGGTTCTGTTGCATTCAGAATTAATCACTGTAATAATGAGGAAAAAACAAACAAACAAAACCCACCACAGCAGAGGAATAAAGAGACTAAGATACATTAATCGAAGGGCCTCTCTCCATATGTACTTGTGCATTGAATGTTTAGTGTCTTCATTCTTGAAACTCTGTATCTTTGATGATATTTTTACTTTGCTTGCTTCTTTATGGCAGACATAAAATAAGTAAGACCAATTTCGTAATTCAAAGGAAGCCACAAGAGCACAAGATTACTCTCGTGGTTTGAAAGACACGTGTCTGCTGGGGATAGCAGGGCCCCCCTTGGAATGGACAAATCAACCCTCCTTCCCTCCGGATTATCACAATTTTTGAAAATTGAGGGAGCTGTCAGGCAAAGATATTGAGGGTAGGAATAGCAGTTCTTTACTGATATCTATATAGATATATAGATATATAACAAAACAAAATAAAAAACAACTACTACTGCATTAACGATAGAACCAGGAACCTCGAGGAGCTCTGCTTTCACGGAGCCCAGGGGAAAATTCTGAGCTTAGTGCCTTCTGGAGAGCAGAGTCGGAATGGTGGGAAATCCCAGCTAGTGGATGAGACAAATCAGAAGTTCTGCGGTGGTAGCTGGAATGACGGGGTGTCCCGGCAGGGCAGGAGTTGCGAGGTCACTTTGTAGCAAAGAAGGAGCGGCGCCGAGAAAAGCGGCGGTGACGGGCAGGGCCGGCCCGGCCTCAACGCGGGGCGGGCGAGACGAACGCAGAATTCCCGAGCACACTGGCCGGTGATGGTAGCCTCCCCGGAACTGGTGGTGATTGTGAAACTCCTCTCGCAGCCAAAGAACAGACCGTCTGACCGTCCCCCGACCAAAAATGCCCAGGGCCAATAAAAAGAGAAAAGCCAGCACAGCTGCCCCCAGCCCCTCCCCTTTTCCTGTCCCCCAAAACTCACATTATCTTCCCCCTCAGGACTTTTTGGCCACCTCTTTGTCCTTATGTAATCACCCATAAGTACCAGTAGTTTGTCTCCTAGCAACTTCAGGGAAAAAGTCTATAGGAAGAGAAAAGATACAAATCTAAACCCCAACAATTGCTCATAGGCCAACCACTGTAGCGATTACTGTATCTGCAAAGTCAATGTGAAAGACGCCCTGACACAGAAGGTTGTTTCTCTTCTATGTTCAGCGTACATAGTTTGTTTTTTAAAACTCTACAATGCAAGGCAGTGCTCAGTTTAGCCTTTTCATTGCACTAGAAACCAAAATAAAATTACCATTTTAAAGAAACAGCACAGAGGGGTTTTGTTTTTGAGATGAAGCAAATCTTATTCACTGTTAAAAGAAGTAAAATTCTAGGATGGATAGGCAAGACATTAAGTTTTCATCTATCAGTGTGAATGATACTGTTTTGCCAAGAATTCCAGTGCCATTTTCCCCTTTTTTTAACCAAATCTCTTTTCAGCCAGATTCCCTGAACAGGGCCACACAGTCAAATATCCAGACACAAACAACTAGATACTGGGAATCTTATAAGGCAGATAGTTTTACGAGATTTCAAGACTAGGTCAGTTTGTATAAATATCATGGATTTATTTGGAACCAAGATCCCAAGCAAAACTCCAAACAATTTAATCATGACTATTTTAGTCACACGTAACACTAAACAAACAATTAAGCCTTGGAGATACAAGAACATTCCAGCTCTGTGGTTTCGTGTTGCCAGAGACAAAAGATTATAAAGCTCATTTCTTTTTTGTTCATAGAAACGTAATCAGAATTTTTAAAAAGAGACTATCAGCATACCAGGTAATTATTTATTTATGGTTAGACTTCATTACAAGAGCAGCATTCATTTAATGTTAAAAAGTAACAAGAGAAATGGTTTGAACTATGATTTTTCAGACACTGAGTGTTGCACAAATTGACATGATGTTGATTATATAGTTTCCTTTTTTACTGCTAAGTTTACTTTAAAGTACAACACACCAGCATATATAAAAAAATTGAAAGAAAGACACTAGTGATGGTTACCAGTTAAGTTTGCAAAGCACTTTCTAATTTAGTTTTGACTTTTACATGACCACTAAAATTCACATCTTTTACCTAAAATTTTTAGTAAAATGACTGAAATGAAGCCTCTGAAGAGGGAGGGACTGAACAGCAACAAATCATTCTAGTTTACACCAGCTTTTAGCATGTACTCCCACAACAGCAACTCAAAAGCATCTGAAACTCAAGAAGTGTATTTGCTGCTGTATGTTTTCCTTTAAGATATTCTGCTATGTTTAAAACACATTTTGTATGACACTTGCAACACAAAGTATGACTTAGTTGGCAGCTGCATAATGATAGATGTTTGTAAATAGGCACAGGAGGAGATAGGCACATATCTTTCTGAATTTAGCGTTTTAAAAACCCTACTTCTACGTACTATACAACATAAAAACTAAGTATGGACTCTTCTCTGGTTTTCCCTTACTGTTTTTCTTACTTTTTTTTTTAAGCATCAGATAAAAACAAAATAAAACACAAAATCTGTGCTACTTGCAACTATGATATTAGGACATTTAAATCACAGGCAAACCAATTAAAACATCATCAATGTCAATTTGTCATAGTTTTTAACTTAAAAAAAGACATACTTTCGGGTTTTAAATTCCTATTTTTGCATGTATCTGAAAGTGTTCTTGTTTTTCTATACAATCCACTCAATAAAATATTATATTTTACTGCATCTATAAACCCTGCTTTCATCTAACATGGAAAATAACAGTTTTGTTCCATCCCCTGACTTTTCTTCCTAAAGAACTGAAAGTCAAAGTCCACCTTTTTTGACCCCCAGCTACAAAGATGTTCTAATCAAAGCAAATACAAAGAAAGAAAAATCTACAGAGTATTCTCTCTTTTCCAGACCTGGATGGACAGCAAATGAAGCCCAAGTAGTTTTATTTTGACAGATCTATCCACTAATATTTCTTTGACACAGATGGGCAGAGAGGAAAAAAAGCCTCTTACTGTCTTGGAAATAATAAAAATAGGAACTGAACATGGCTGTGCAGCAGGATATCATGACTTTCCCATCGTCCCTCATAAGCTGTCCATAAGGTGTCAGAAAGCAGAGGATGCTGAGAAAGGTTCCACCAACTGTGCCTTCTGGTGCTATGTAGTTTTCAACAGTTACATAAAACTAATCACTTGAGGTTTTTGATATAGATTTTTTTATTTTAAATTCTAGTGCTAAGGGTCTGATAAGAGATAATAGTCACTTCAAGAATGCTTCAA
Source organism: Nicator chloris (assembly GCA_013400495.1). NCBI lineage: Eukaryota > Metazoa > Chordata > Aves > Passeriformes > Pycnonotidae > Nicator > Nicator chloris. The sequence goes on from WAAE01017221.1 coordinate 9,495, forward strand.
AATTTCACCTTTCATTTTTGGTCCACAAAAATGGCAGTGAATACTTTTTGCTTCAACAAGGGATTAGCATTTGGGGTTATCTTGAAGGAAATATGTAGCATTCTATTGGTTTATGCTCTAAATCTCTACAGAGTTAAGCCAAAAGAATAGTTTGTTGAAAAAATGTCACAGTAAATTTTTTTTCCTTGGAGTCTCTTAAAAATTTCATAGATACAGAAGACCACTAAGTGCCCTGAAGAAGCAAGCAATAATTTCACTGAAGCAGTAAAAGATATGAATGCTCTTTGAGAATATGGCACCTCTTATTCCAAACTCATTTGCTCACAAAATGGGATCTTCCAAGGAATAGCCCACTGAGGTCAAATTCGCACTAGAGAAAATCTTGGCCAGCAGAACACTGCTGTTCCATGTGGTTTCTATCTTCTGACTCAGTTACACATTGAAATAACTTTTATTATGCAACATTTGTACAAAAGCCTAACATCCACATGGAGATGGTAAAATCTGAGACTGAGAACAGTGACTCCATTTCAGGTCACAGAGAATTACAAATTTAAACCTTGGTGGGATATCTACTGACAGAACTGAGCTAAGAGGTCCTGACTGCTATGTACTGCCAGTGCCAAAGGTTAGAGGTCAGCCACTAACAGCAATCTTGAGGATGATTAACAGTACATTGGAGAATGTCATAGGAAGGAGAACATGCCAGATGAAAAAGCATCGAGTCAGGTAGACTGACTCTGAAATAGATTGAAATATCAGTGAATCCATTACATGCTTTTTAAGTCTTGTACTTTTATCACAATGCTAACTTGCTAAGAATGGGCTACTTCCTACTTTTTTCTTATTGTACATATCAACAGTCATTCAAATTATTATAATAAATTAGTAGTTTTTCTTCTACACACTGACTAGAAATATAAATGGATCTAATCTCTCAGAATTCTATACACTATTGTCACATGGACAATTGTTCTCATCATTTATACAAATCACAAGTACTTTGGCCCAGTAAAGGTAAAATTAATAAAAGCATCACTTAAGTGACTTTTTTTTTCATTAACTTCATTGTTATGCTTGATTGCAAAACACAAATCTGGTTATAGGTATATACCTATCTTTCATAAGATCATTTGAAATTTGATATAAATATTTTTAAACTAGCTACTCCTGTCTGACAATATTTCACTAAAATGGAGTGCACATTAAAAGCAATTCCTGAGAGGAGGAATACAGCAGAACATATTCTAAACATAGCAAGACACTAGTACCACACTACCCTAACTGAAAAACGATGTTAAAAACTTTGTTCAAACTTTGAGTCAAGGAATGTCCAAAAAGAAAATTCAGCTACTGAGGAGAAAACATAGAATTGATTAAGGCATGGGGGTGGATGCCATTTGCCTTGAATTTCCAGGTGGATTAATACAGGATACAAGCTTCTCTTGAAGTGTTCTTCATTCCCACTGCAAAATGGGTGCTTCAACATTGGTGCTAAAACATCACATAAAGATAAATTCCTTAGTAAAAATGGTGCTAAAATCACTATGTCAGAACACTTTACAAGCTCATCCAAGATCAGCTCATTTCTTCAGTTTCTTACAGTAGGAAATTATTTGCTTCTTTCTTTATTGAAAGAGCAAAATCTAAGCCTAAACCAACTTGTATTTCTACTGAAGAAAAATCCAATCAAATGTCATCCTTGGACATTTACTAGAATTCCATAACTGTTTCCTAACAAATATTAACGCTTTTTTCAATAGTGTTTGAAATTCTGGTTGGTGATGAAGATTCAAACTCTTTTCATGAGAAATTTCTGATGCTTGAAAAGGATTAGTCCTTTTGTGAGGTATGAAACTTCTGTAATGGTATGAAAAAGGTCATCCTGGCCACATGGGATTTTTTATTAACATAACCTTTGTTTGACATCCAGTTTAATTGTGTCAGCTGGAGTTTTCTTATGAACACTAGAGTAAGAAAATTCAAGCCTAAATTAGACAGCTACAAATTAGACAAATATTAAATAGGTAAAAGAAGTGTTCTGAATCATTAAAAAAAAAGGCATTTAAAACTCAAAAGATAACAGTTGCAAAAGAGACGTAGATGCATCCCATGGACAATGTTTCTTTTATTTTTACAAAACACTGCTGAGTAGAATAGAGCTTCACACAACGTAAATTAAAGTAAAAAAACATTCTCCTGTTGTCAATGAAGAATAAAAAGAGAACACAAAAAGACAAAGTAGGAAAAAGATCTGCATTAGCAATTTAAAAACCATAATAGTGCACTTATTGAGAAGCTCTTCTGCACTTTGACTTCTCTTGAAACTGCTGCTTGGTGAGTCTTCCTGAGTTTCCCACCTACTGTGCCACCCAGTAAATGCCAAAAATATTGACATAGAAGAGATCCTCTTTTACTTACAACAGAAAGTTAATGAAAGGTGTACTGTATCAATAGCAGGAAAGCAGTTTTATTGAGAAAACAAAATAAAGGAAACAAAAATCAAATTATGTTAAAACAAGGCATTCCCCCACCTCAACACAACAAAAGACTTCTTTTACACTTATTCAGTTAACTCTAAAACAAAATATTTCCTGTGATTTAACAAAGCTTCAATTGGTTCAGATACAAATGAAGGTAGAGCCAAGGCCATTAGTTTAAGAACAAAGGATTCAGTGTGAAATAGCAACATTTGTAATTCAGCACGTAGACATCTGACTAAACTTGCTGTCAAGTAAAGAATTGCAAAGCAGTAGCATGAGCAAAAGAGAAAAAATTACTTCATATTCAGAACTATTGTTTACAACATTTTAATTTCCACTGTAAAATTTATCTGAATCACAGCACAGAGCTGCACTGAATGAAATCATGATAGCAATGAACCCCATCCTTTTCTGTTGTTACCTGTCGCTAGCACAGTTACTTGTTGCTGTCCAGTCATGTTGAGGGTTGACCAGGATGCCCCAAGAGAGAAATACAGAGGTTGGAGTGAGAGTGCCAACCACCAGCTGCAGAGGCTTTTGAGTCTTGTTCTGACCTACATAAGAAAGACAAAGTTAATTTCTCCCTCTTCCATTATGTAAAGGAAAGTTTTTTGCAGTTGGATAATTCAGTAAATGAAGATCTACTTCTCTTCTAAGCTTGAAGGGAAAGGTACAATAGTTCTCTCTTTTTCCTGGTCACTATTTCTACCATATGATTTATAGAAGTGGGAGAGACAGTGTCCATGGTCACCTTTTCAACCTTATATTCCAGTTAAAACTAGTTTTTGAAAATGATCATTTGGTGATTTAAGTACACTTAGTGTAAGAATAAGTTATAGACAGATTAAATTAAAAACTCTGGCTATCTTGGACTATATCACAGAAGACATGACAGAGTCCAGGGCATTAGAAAGTCTCCATGGATGTGATAAAAATAGTAATTTCTTTGCAGGTTTCTCAGTAACACTGCAAATATATCTACACATAATAAATATTTTCTAGAGCATTCCTAAGAGTAAAATAAAACCTACAAAAGTTTTTGCTTTTAACTGCAGGCAGATCTGAGTCAGTGTCTGTGTCTTTGGGATTTTTCTCTTTTAATTACTGACTATACTGAAATCAGGTTTTGCATTATACTGAACTTCAGCTTTTCTCTGTATGAAGGAGTAAAATTCCTGTGTGGAGAAAGAACTTATTTTAAAGTTTAAAAGCTAATAGATGGAAATGAACAAATGATCTAGAGACTCTATTTTGAGCTTGGAGTTTATGGACTGCTACAGGCGCAAGAAGAATCTCTGGTGTTTGAAAGAAAATTGACTATAGGAAATCAATATTTTCTTTACATCACATTACATACTTCAAAAATCTAAAGGATCTCTATCTCCTCAAAATGTACAGGTGACCAACATTTCCTGAAAGCTTATAAGCCACTGATCTAAAGGGTTTTGTCTCACTGTTGTGAAACAAATTTGACTTTCTTCTTATGCCTTTTGAACCCTATTATCTCTTCACTTAACCAGCCCCAGTGAGAGTCTGATTTGTATTTTCAACCAATACATGTGTGTACATTTAGAAATGCTAACCATGTTGGTTTTTACTTTATGTTGATGATGAATATGTTGCTACAAAACCTACATCAAAAACCAACATATATATATATTGCATCTGAAAGGTGCATGTTATATATGTAATAATAATTCATGCTGGGGTGTTTTGCTATATTGTATATAACTTGATATTTTTGAGTTAGAATCTGTGCCGTGTAAGCTTTTACGGGAAGCCTGTTTCAAGGGGGACCTTGAAACCTGGACAGGAACCACATTTACATCTGAAGAAACAACGGAAAATCATGTTCCCGGGAGGAGACCATGGCCAACGACCGCCACTTAACGCATGATCCTATCAGCCGATAAGGATAAGCTCATCAACGTCCACCCGAAACTTCATCTAAAACTGAATTAAGAAATTATCCCTTCCGAGGAATCTTTTCAGCAACTCCGGAGACCGGTGTTCACCTACCATGAATTTCATCTGCACCACAAGAGAGACTTTTGTTCCTATTGCTAGCCCGAGCCTGGGGCTAATTTTCGAGTATAAGAACTGGGGAGCCGACAGGCAAAAAGGTGGACAGAGAGTTGGCGAGAGAGAGGGTACACTCTGTTCACCAGTGCCAATATCCTGGGCTTGGCACTTTGTCCGTGTTGATCGTGGCTTTATCAAAATTATTTTGCAATCAATAAATTCTTTTATATTTCAATTTGGTTGGTTTTGGCTTTTACCTATAACAGTGCACTTCCCAAAATCTTTCCAGACATATGGTGTTACATCTGGCCAAAAGCAAGAAAAGATTTATCCTAACCATTAGCAGGAGTTAGGAACAAAAAACCCATCTAAAGATCATATAATAATTTGGGTTGGAAGGGATCTTTAAGATTTTCTAGTCCAAGTCCCCTTCCATAAACAGGGACATCTTCAACTGGATCAGGTTTCTCAGAGCCCTCTCCAACCTGACCTTGAGTGCTTCCAGGGATAGGTCATCAGTTTATTTTTTGCAACAGTCCAGTCATCCTGAAAGAAGTCTCCATATTAAAGTAAGGAATTCAGAACTAACAATATTAATGACATGATTAAGCTCATATAGAAAGACTTTGAAACAGATGAGAATAAAATTCAGATTTCTACTCTGCTGTGTATAGATTCAGCTGGAAATATCACTCTTTCCATAACTTCTTGCCTCAGCAAACTTAGTAGTAGTATTGATACAGAGACAGACAGACAGACACACACACACACACACATTACCATTTTCCAATGAGAAATAAAGAGCATTAACATGCCTATGGATGAAGGAATCCTTACTTGTAGTTTGGGAAGAATAACTTTAATGTCTTTAAACATCTTAATTAATATTCTGAATTTCAATTCTCATTTGTAAGAACTTTATGCAAAAAATCTTTAGGTACATCTTCATGTTTTGAACATCATGTGTGTGGCTACTGACTAGGAAACACTGTCCTACATTTTACCTTTTCATGTATGGAAGTTGTGCATCCCAGTCTGACAGCTACAGGTAGAAATATCTTTTCAGAGAAACCCAACAAAAGGTTCTGTTTTCTTTTAAATATTTTAGGAAAGAGACGCAGTAATATTAAAATACCTGAACAAGATTTCTTGTTGTTTGAAACACGTGCTGGTCTCACTGAAACCAAATACCGCGGCTCTGCATCTGCAAATGAATGAAAAAGCAATTAGCACAGATGTAGTATCTATTTGAAAAAGAGATCAATCTGAAATTAATAAGTCAAATAGTCAGTGAATTCTTGACACATTATCCAATCTTCATGATCTTTAGGCTGTTTTCTTTAAAACTTATTGAGTTCAAAATTATAAATGCTTCGATTTAAACAAGGGTGAGATGTTTATTTTAGTTTGGGGAATTCCTCTTCGAAAATAAGATTTTCCCTTACTCTTAAAACCAGATGTCATAGATTTCTGCCCTTCTGAATTATTTAAAACCAAGTTCTAGTCTTGCTTAACTGCAACATGAGAGAAGTTGTCTTAGGAGATTCCAGCAAGATAACCATGGGCAGAATTTGGCTTACTCTATACTGACCAAAATTATTTTTACTATAGCTTTTACAAAAAAGGATTACTCTACATAGGATTCTTATTCTAGTTTAGATATATTTATCTAAATGTATAACCATAAATAAGAGACTGAATTTCCTGTGTATTTTAGTGAACCAGGCACCTTGAGTTCTACCAACTAAACAGAACCACTAGGAAATCATTCAATTTTCTCTTATACTCAGATTTCTGTAAAGAGAGAGGAGGGAAAAGCAGCACCAAAACAATCCAAAGCTTGCTGTACTACTAAAAAGGTTCTGCCAGTGTGGGGAAAACCACTCTAACTTAACTTCACTGATTCTGTGCACCTAAATCTCTGGAAATCCATACTATGGATGTACTTCAATTGTTTAATTAGTTTCTTTAAATGGCTTTCATCTGCACCCTATAACCAAGATAAGCATTGAAACCAGATGTTCAAAGCAGTGTGAAAAAAAAATAGTAAGAAAAAGGAACCTCAAAGTGTAAATACATCTTCATTTACAAAAAATGTTTTTTAATATTTAAAGGGGTACACAAGCATGGGACCTCTGTAACCACTTGGACATTTTTTGTATGGAGGCTGAAAACTAGAAATAAGAAACACTTTAAAATAATTTGTTTTCCCTCTATTTTAAACCCAGTTTTCTGCTCTGCTTTTGTGCCCTCTTGTGAGACTATTATAACTCTCACAAAGTATTCAACAGGATTATTTTAAAGCATGACCTTGAAAGTTCGAGAACTTCTAAGTCAGTCTTAAAAACTCTAAAAATTTACGGGTTTATTAGTAAAGTGTCCAGTAAAATGTCCAAGGACTGTGAAAGAAAGTTATTAAAATATTTTGAAACGGTTTTTCCCTACTCCATAAATGGAAAAATTAATTCTGGCTGAAATCTGATATTGACTTGTGTAGCAGTATAGAAAGAGATTAACTGCTAAATAAAATATGGCAATAAACAAAGACTGTTAATGCCTCACTGGACATCTCAGCTACAAAACCTGGCAGTTTTCAGGATTCACTAGTTCTAGCAGGTGTTTATGTTCTGTAACAAAGTGTTCTCTGTGGAAATATTTTCTGTTATATGCTGTTCATTAAACCTTATTTTGGTGAATTTAACAAATGCTGCCTTAATAAAAAATACAACACATTCCCATTTTCCAGAGAATTCATGGCTCTTCTGACTGTAATACAACCTACAAAAGGAAGTATTTAGGAAAACAGGCTGAGACTAGATGTTGAGAGAGTGCTTTTAGAGAAGAGGCAGGTTTAAAAAGTACTACTTCTTTAGAACCACTGAATTTAAGACAATATTATGATCATTATAACTTAAATCAGAAAAGGAATTTATTAAACAAATCCATTCAATACCTGGGATAAAACAATACATTTCTCTTCTGTACTTAAGGTATATCTTAATTTAGAAATATGATTCCATGATTCTTGAGCAGAACTACTCTTGCTACTATATAGATATTAAGAGCAGAGCAACTGTAATTTAAGTTAAATTCATTGGTTTGATGCACAGTATCAAAGCATTATGCATGGACTGGAGGACACATGCCTTGAAATCCTTTTATTCTGGGCAGACATACATTCTATATCCAAGGCACCTGAAATTAAAAAATGCAGAGAGCTTTTTCAATATCATATAATGAGCCCTGACTCATTAGAAATGAGAGTTCTTAGTCTTACATTGCAAGTCAACATTTCTTTTAGTAAGTTCAGAAAACTAATGAGTTTCCACATTGCTTCAGTCTTCTTGCTGAGAAATATGACTATCAGTCATCATCACAATGCTGAAATAATCTGATGCTGCTATGGCTCAAATAATTTTCAGGGCATTAAAACATTGCCTCACCCAAGTATTAAATTCTGTCAAGTTACAGGAAACATTTCATAATAATCTGTGTTCTTTTATGATGCCTATATATTCGTAATCCATTCCACAGATCCATGTCTATAAGAATTTTGGGGACAGGTGAGTAACACAGCAGAAGAAAATGAAAATTCTGCAGAATACCGGAACTTAAATAAAACCATTATTTACTTTGGACTAATTCATTTAATGCTTAAGAAATAAATTGCAGAAATGGGAGGTAGGTAGGAAAATGTGACAGTCAGTCATAAAAATACGGATGTTTGACTGGATGTAATTATGATTCCCAGAATAGACTGACTATTTACATGAAAATATTTTTAAGAAGAGAAGCTTGTTTGAAAAATAAACTTATAACCTCAAGTAAATGCAAACTACACCACAGAGTACAGACAATCCTGTTTGCAACTGAATATTTCTTTTTTTCTTTGAACTGTATTTAGTAAGAAAAGAATAATTGCATAATTAGGATCAATGTTGAAATGTCTGGACACACATGCATGAGTCCACCATCTGCCTCCAAAAATCATTAATCAGTATATAATCAGTATATAACAGACACATATATGACAAAGATACAAAATATATATCTGTCTGTCTCTCATCTGTGAGGATCCACAATCTCATTAATGAAGGATCCCTACAAAACAACTGAAGCTTTAACAAGTTAAGTTTGAAATACATTTGCAAATTTGCTATGAAAATCTTAACTCCTCCTTGATGCCTAACACATTCTTGGCAGGCTGCTACTCTAAGACCACTTGTTTGAATCTATAACTGCCTAACCCCTTTATTAAGGCTAGAACAACAAATATCTTGGCTAAGAGCTACTTTCAGATCAAAAATAAAGTCCAAATAGTGACCACCTTCAATTCTGTAACCACAATATTCTCTAGGAAAACATCCACGTATATCAGAAAAGTGCTCCTCAATAAATCCATGCCTAATTTTAGTGGTATAATTCCCCAAACATGAGCTATTATACCAATAAATAAAATTACTAAAAGAAAAAAGCTTCTAGTACCCACCTTAACAGCTTATGAAGACAACCAAAACGTAATAAAAATACATGCCATTGACATATCAGATTAACACAAGAGAACATGCACTTCTACATGCCACGAGCTAGGCTATCAAATCAGTGGCAGCAGGCAACTAGCATTCACTACAATATGCTAGGAAATCCTGCTTTTGCTCAAGCACACTATTCAGGCCAATATGGACTTGAAAGCAAAACAATGTAAGAATGAACTGACTGATGAAGTTAGAATAAATCTTAAATGTATTGTTACAAATGTATCATTAGAATTCATGGACCACCGGATTCAGAAATCAAAACAAAGTATTTTTTTTTGCTTCAGGCTGCAAGTCCTTAATTTGTATTTAGGGATGGCTAAAGACTCACCATGGGATGTTGTTAACAACAAAGTTGGAGGGAGGGGAGGATGGAAATTATTGGAGAATAACCAGCATGAGAAAAGACAGAGAAGTGGGCCAGAGGCTGGCATGAATGAACCAGCTGCTGATCAATGCACTTGTCTAGACGAAGGGGCATCTGCTGACTTCCTCCAGGTCCTCCCTTCCATGAAGCTCAGCTAACATTAACAATGAGAACCTGCTTTCTGGTAAGCTAGCAGGGGGCAACATAATGCTGAATTAACATTCACGTTATCTTGCATCTTGAAAAGTGTGTAGCTAATACAACTTCCAGTTTCTGGTGATTGATCAGCTATAACAAACTGCACAGCAAGATCTTTTATCTAAGCACTGCTCAGAGATCCTTGAATTACACTCTTTAGAATGTGCTCAAGGTGGTATGAAAACTCTCTTATATACATATAAACACAAAATTCACCCATTGCTTACTAGCGTTGTTATAAAGCAGGATTACCAATACATTCTCCTCTTACACTATACAACATTGTACAAGAAAAGGAAAAGCAAAAGCATTGCCCAAATTTGAACTGGTTTCAGAAATTGAAAGGGAAAATACTTTTTTTCACTCTGTTAAGTAATTGCTGCTCATTCTTACAAAACTTTCCTGTCTCCACCCAATTTTTTGGGTTTCTCCAACAGTATCAACAATTTCTAGGAGGCTGGCTTGCAATCTTCCTAGCCAAGTTAGAAAAGACCAACACAAATTTTTTTAAGTAAATACTCTTTCTTTATGAGTCAGGAAGACTGCGAAATTAAGAAGAAGGTTTAAGTCAAGCCCACACAGCTTTTGGATGGGTCCATTCACCTTTTTATTAGTCTAGCTGAATTAACATCCTGATATCTTTTGACACTATCTAAATAGCTTTCATGACCAAAAATAATGTTGTTTACTGTCATGTGAGCACATAAAGTACATTCAGCACAAACCACATCTGGTGTCCTGAAATGGAGGCATAATTCTTAGAAACAGACTTTGCTGCTGCCTTGTCATTGTCATTGACATTTCAGTATGATTCAGATCTATCTACTTGTCCATAAAGCTGCTCAAGACTGTTCACCTTACAGAACTTTGCTTTCTGTAAAATTCAGATAAGTCAAAGCATGAGAGGACCAAAAAGGAATTCTCAGGGCAAAAAAAAAGAATGTTTTTTTGTATAAACCTAGTTGTTTTGACTGTGGAAAAATGTGTGGAACACACCGAAGACCATTTTCAGTGTGTGCAGTGGCTCTTGGATCACTAGAACATCTAGTACATGGGATAGAAACCTCTAGTGTGAAACCTCTAGTTAAGATACATTGTTTTACTACGAAGACAACATATTAGGCCAACATAATCACATACAAGATATACTAGGAGTACAAAAATAATCTCTGATTTTTCAGCAACAGGATCTAGGGGGTTTATATCTTTGGCATATTTTTGAGAGTATTTTTATTGTCCCTCTACAACACCTTGCTTTTTCTAAAACTAATATAAAGTATATGCTGTATCTGAGGTCTTTGGCTGCCTCAATAAACTTAATCATTTAAGTTCCTAGAATAAAGAATGATTCTGCAATTCTTCCAGTTTCTGCCAGCAACTGCTCCCTAAATATGGTGGGGAGGAGGGAGTGTGCTAGCAATCATCTGTCTTCATTTCTGTCACACAAGTCATTCTAAAGTAGAGCCAAAAGCATAACTGATGTTTATTGCTTTAACTCGTGTCCCCTACACATTTGGAAAGCACAGTCAAAGCTGCAGTTTAAAGATGTGTCTAATATTTGTAAAATGGGAAAGATTATACACTTTCTGCTTCCCATACACAAGTCTCCAAGGCATACAGTCTAACCCTAAATCTCTCAACTAAAAGCAACAGCTCCAGTAAACGTACTTGTAATTGCCTTAAATAAATGCTTGCAACTTGAAGCACATATTGCTGATAACTTCTTTTACTCCTGTCTTTTCAAAGATGACATTTTCTGAAGGTTAGAAACACTTGTCTTGCTGTCTATATTACGTTGCATTTTGCTTGCTTAGATAGACGTTCAAAAGCTACAAGCATAGATTTATTATCACAAGGAAACAGACAACTTCTATTAGCACGAGGGAGATAAAATTTTGATGTTATTCTTCTTTGAAATAATCATAAAGGAAGAGCATTCCTAAAGGTTTGTGCTTTTCCCTCTCCAGATACACTACAGCAAATGGATATGCATGTGGCCAGTGCTTTGATGTGATGTAGAACGAAAGAAAGATGTCTAGCTTCCAGCCATTAACTGTTATGGTTAAAGTTACAAAATATCAATATACCTGAAATTTCAGGTGACCTTGAGCTTTCAGTTTTCAGTTCTGCAAAACACTGGGTATAAAAGCCTCTATTAAACAGGGAGTGCAAATGATCTTACATGATGTTACATTCAGCCCTTTTTTTGATCTTCCCTAAGGTCTCAGAGTACCTGAAAAATATTAATCCTCTCTACTTCTGCAACAGGCATTGTTATGCCTAATGCACAGTATACTACCTAAAATCCTGTACATCATTCCTAGCAAACTAATTCAAAAGTTACACATAGGATGAATCAGGTAAGCCAGATCCAGCTTATATGATGGTTATGAAGTCAAACACTGGATTGGTGATAGAATTACAAAGAGATCCCAGGAGTACCAACTCATAAAAAGGACAGTTAACCTTTTCCTCAGTGATCCTATCAGGGTCTAATTAGAGGTTAATCTATAACAAGTAATACTGGAGTAGACCCCTACAAGAAGAGGTATCATTTTGATATGAATGTTTCTGTCAAAAGGAAATCAACCACACAATTCTGAAGACTGTTTCACTGCTTCTCATATTACTTGTTAAAGGCATGTACTTTTCTCTCATATTCTACTTTATAGCTGCATCTTTAGGCAAACCATCCCATTTGATCTGCGACGTATTCAAGTGTAGTACAATCTTTCAGTAAAATGAAAATCCCCAAAACAAATACCAGTAAGCAAAATTTTTCAAACAACGAGAACAGGTTGTTCGCCTTGAAGGATCTGCTAATTCCATTTTCTATTGAAATTCTTGACAGCAACCTTAAACAAACACAAAGAAACCCTGAACAACAACCCAATAAAACAAAAAATTAGGTGAACGAAACGTTCATATATATTCTCCTCAGTCTCTTCCCATAATTCATTACAACAACAGCATGCAAAGCAAATATGTCTTACCAAGTTCTGTTATATAGCTTTTTCCTTCTGAAGGTAAAGGAATATACTGATTAGAAAAGAAGTTGCTTCCATAACCGAGGACAAAACCTTCTAATTTGGTGTTTTGACTTGGTCGAAGATACCTCATGCAAACAGTGTCATCTGTTGCATTGATCTGAACCTTCAGACTCTGCCTTTTCACTGGGGAAAAAGTGAAAAAGAGGAGATCAGAATGCATTATCTTGCAATCACATATTCAGTAATGGAACATGACAGTAGAACAACATAGGGCTGTTTAATTTGCTAATAGCATGCAACTGAAAAATTCAGGTGATGTCTCCTTGAAACAAAATGTATTTTAAAAACTGAACTAACAGTCATGTAAAATAGTGGTTATCAACTAGTTTTTCCACTAGTTTGGCATTATCATTTACATTAACATCTACAATTGCAGTAGTAAAACCATGCATGAAGTAAGTGGAAAAAATACAAGTATTTTTTTCCTTTAAATGCAAGAGTTATAGTAATATTAGCCATATGTAGGACCCATACAAGAGAAGTGCACAAGCTTTTGGTTTGATTTTTTTTTGCTCCTTTGCAGAAAATATGAAGTTGTAAAATTAGGTAAGTCAGTTAATCACACTCAAAAAATTACAGTAGAGGATAAACAGTAACTAGATCCAAATAAATCTTCTACAGTTTTTTTCCCCCTATGTTGGGATGGAAATGTAATTTTGTATTTGGAATTACACCAGGACTCCTAACTAACATAAATACTTCACTCAAAACTACAAAGAAACTCTTTTTAAACATTCATTTTTATGCTTACCAGGGGAACAGCACATAAAGTAAGAAACATCTTTTATATCCATCTGCAAAAATTTAACTTGTAGCAACAGAGAATGACTTCACAACAGAGTAACTTTTTAGGCTACAAGCTGGTGTTTTGGCTTCTTCTTGGTGGGGTAAGGGAGGATTGGCTTTTCCCTTTTCCTTCCTCGGTATGTACAATTTTAATACTCCCTTGTTACTGTTAGGCCTATCATATTTTCAAAACTGGCTTTCCCCCAAACTTACAACACCAGCACTGCACTAGTACATTTTCAGTTGTTATTTCTCTTCTCATTCTCAAAATATAAATTTTTATCCCCAGCAGATTTTCAGGCATCTGTCCAATCACGAGGGCTGAAATTAACTTATCAGGAATAAACAGAACTTTGCAGACAATCATTTTACTTCAGGAACTAAATCCTGAAGAAAAACTATAAGACAAATGATAAATAATATATCATTGAATAATAGGGTAGAGTGATACTAAACTCTTCTTTCTTTCTTTCTCTTTCTTTCTTTCTTTCTTTCTTTCTTTCTTTCTTTCTTTCTTTCTTTCTTTCTTTCTTTCTTTCTTTCTTTCTTTCTTTCTTTCTTTCTTTCTTTCTTTCTTTCTTTCTTTCTTTCTTTCTCTCTCCCTCTCTCTCTTTTTCTCTTTCTCTCTCTCTTTCTCTCAGTTATTTCAGACTGATATTCAAAGTTTCTCTAGACAAGTACATACTGATTCTCTGGTATGACCGCAACATACCCTGGGGGTTTTTTTGGTAAATTCTAATGACTAGAGTTGCCAAGAGACCAAAACCCTCACTTTGTTTTAGTAGATGATTTGAGCGTCCACAGTTGTCTGCACACAGAATGCAAAGCCTTAAGCCAACACTTTATGCCTCTTCCCTTTACAGAAAGAAGCGTACAAGTAAAACTGATGGAAAACATCTGCCTCCCTTCCTTTATCTAAAGACTGATCAAGAAAAATCATTTTTTGCCAGGAAACTGCCACAATTTTCCAAAGGCAACTCTGCCAGGTTCCAGAAGATTGCAATTCTTCTAGAAAACTCAGTTCTCTGGCATTTTCAGCAGTGCAATACTTTCACAGGGAAAAGGGCAGCAGTTGCTTCTAATCTCCATGACATTCTACCTCATTTATTTTCACTACACAAGACTGCTGAGGATGTGCAACTCTGAATATTGACAGGGCTCCAGACAGCACAAACCAGGAAGAAAAGACGATACACTTCAAATACCTCTAATGGGCTTCATAAAGACACTTAGTAAAAACTGGTAACAAAGTTTAGGATTATCGTCTCTGACTGACAGTGAGCTACACCTGTTTAAACTATGGATTCTTCAGAACTTCAAAACAAATTAAGCATTACCAAAATGATGGTCTCCTGGTCTCTACTGAGTATTCATGTCTAAGAATAAAATAATACTTACAGAATTTAATTCAAATATGGTAATTTGATTTCCATAATACATTTCTTAATCAGTCTCAAACCTGAATTTACCGAAACAAAATCAGTGAAGATTATTTTATTTTAAATTTACTATAATTTAAACATTTTTCCCCACAATTGTATCTATATATCTCTCAATTATACTTTACATCAATTTGAAGATTTAATTCTATATTAAGATTATATTGAACTGGGTCTGATTTTATTTAGATGGACACTCCTGTTTATTCATAAGCTGTCAATGATAGTGAAAAAGAGTCTTGATTTTATTAAAGCCTTAAAACTCTCAGTGAGGTTTCTGCAATTAGAAAGCTTAAATGGGATCCCACAACAGTAGTAGCTTTGAGATAAGACCCTTTAGATGTCTTTTTTATAGCTAACATATCACAACTACTAAGAGAGCTTTTAAAATCAAGGACAGTTCTAGCAGAAAATAAACAGGAATAAAGTATGTTTTTAAAAAGAGAAAAAGGCAGGAAAGAAGAAAAGGAGATGCACTTGAAATTTAAAAAAATAAATCCTTGTCCTCATCACCCTGTCTTGGCAGGGCAGGTCATTTTCCTCTAATTTACTTTTAAGTACACTGATGGCCTGGATCAAAAAAGTATTGCAAAAAAGTATTGCAAAATCTCTGTCGAGTTTAGCAAAAAAAATTAGGAAAAAAATTATTTAAGTTGGAAAAGACCATCAAGATCATCAAGTTCAACCATAAACCCAGCACTGCCAAGTCCACCACTAAACCATGCCCACAAGTGCCACGTCTACACAACTTTCAAATACCTCCAGGGATGGTGGCTCAAACATGGTCAGTCTGTTCCAAAGTTTCACCCTTTTGGTGAAGATATTTTTCCTAATATCAAATCTAAAGCTCCCCTGGCACGACTTGAGGCCATTTGCCCTTGTCCTGTGTTACTTGTTACTTGGGAGAAGAGGCTGACCCCCTCCTGGCCCCTACACCCTCCTTTCAGACAGTTGTAGAGAGAGATAAGGTCCCCCCAGAGCCTCCTTTTCTCCAGCTCCCTCAGTCTTCCTCATAAGACTTTTGCTCCAGCCCCTTCACGAGGTTTGTGGCCCTTCTGTGGACAAGCTTCAGCTCCTCAACATCTTTCTTGTAGCAAGGGACCCAAAATATAATATAGGATTCAGAGTGCAGCCCTACCAGCGCCAAGTACAGGGGGGTGACCACTTCCCTGGTTCTGTTTGGCACACTATTGCTGATAAAGGCCGGGCTTCCATTGGGCTCTTGGCCACCTGGGTACACCCTGGCTCATGTTCAGCTGCTGATGACCAGCACACCCAAGTCCTTTCTCACCAGGCAGCTTTGGGTTGTCATAAGCCAGGTGAAGGATCCAGCATTTGGCTTTGTTGAAGGTACACAATATCCACAACCTTTCCCTCATCCAGTAAGTGAGTGACCTTGTCATAAGAGGAGATCAGGTCAGGTAAGCAGGACCTGTCTTTCCTAAAGCCTGACCCAAAGATCAGTGAAGAACAAGGCAGACAAATCTCCTTCTTCACTTTAACTTAGCTGTGTGTTTTTCAGGGAAAATAACCGCTAAAGCAACAACATAGATGCCACACTTCATATGACTAAACCACATTCCTATTCATGGTCTGTGTGCATTCCAGAATCAGTGAAAATGAGGGATGAACATTAACTAGTAAAACAATAAATTACCAGTTTCTGGAAGCATATGAACAGAAGTGGAGCAACCAAGGACAAGGAGCGCTCAATCCTATGTGCCGCACAGACACCGCCAGCCTAGTAAAGAGAGGGCCAGCCTGGAGCAATGCAGATATGAATAATATATAAATTATCTTGGTAAATGGGGACTGCCCCCAGGAGCATATTAGCAGTATAGATTTCACTTGTGTTGATCTCACAGTGTTTTGAACTAACCAGGAAAACATTCTCATTCTGAGTAATATGTCTCTTTTAGTCACCACTCAGATAAACATTCATTAAATTTGATTGAATGGACAAGGGAAGTCATAGGAACTTAACTGCTATGATACTGTGATAAGAATCTATTTGATTTTGAGAAAATAATTTTGTCATATTAGGATTTCATAAGTCCTTTTTCCCTGCATCTCCTTGATGAAAGACTCGAATTATAAACTAGATGCCCTCTAATTCCATTAATTTGTGTCAGTTTTTGGCATTTGTTAGTGCAATCCTGGTCTTAAGTATTTGCATTTGTAATGTAATTTTTTTTCATTGAGGCCATTTCCAAATGGAAGATTCTGAGATCTATAGCTACCTCTGAAACACAATCTTTCCCTCCATGCTTGCCAACAGAAATTCCACACTGATCTGGAAGTATTCTCTTCAACAAAAGTCAGCTGATGGCTAAGATCAGCAAGAGAAACTGTGCAAAGCACTTCTGAAGTAAAAGCACAATGTTAAGTACATCAGAGCACTTGAAGTGTTAGAATCACTCTAAGGAAAGGAGTCTGCCTATATTGGGAAAGAATGAAAAACCTGATGAATCAGCTGCATCATAAGAGAACCAGCCACCGCCAGCTATTCAAAAAGAAGAAAATAGCTACCAATGGCCTGAAGAATCCAGCTGGAAGCTGGATTCGTTTGGCTAGTTGGAATGTATAGGCAACAGGAGACAAAAGCAAAAAGCAAAAAAATATTGAAACTTCAAAAAGTTTAGATGTTACTTTCACTCATACCAGGAGTCTACTGCACGCTTTAAGTGTGCATGGTCTCTTGTGATCAAATGAAGTCCTATTTTTTGTTTTTATCCATAGAGTGAGGATCCTTGAACTCTGCCCTACAAAACTAGAGGGTGAATACAGCTGTAATGTATTACAGGAAACTTGGCTTTGTTGACAGAATTCCTTTTGCCTTACACTGAAATTGTTTATTTTCCACAATTTCAAAGATTTTAAGGGGCATGAAGGCAAGACCCAGCACTGCCTCCCAGAGTGCTAGACAAATGAAGTATGTCTTATGAAAACATATTAGCACCATCTATTTGTAAGCACTACCTCACTTATTCAAATCAATCACAGCAGTGCTTTGATTTTTCCAAATCTGGTGTCATAGTACCACCAGGCAAGTTTTCAGTGATAATCTAAAACAATTAAACTTATTTTCTACTCTTTTATATTTTTGTATTTATTTTGGCTGCCAAACATGGAGAAATACTGGTTGTTTGGCTGCAACCCAAATATATCTTAAAATGGGAAACATTTAAAAATAGTTCTGTTTCTATGTACTACAATAAACAAGACACACTTCTAAAAGCAGCCATAACCACAGAACCATGTAATAATTTAGGGTGGAAAGAACTTCTCTAAGTCACCTAGTTCAACTCCCTGCTCAAAGCAGACCTTAAGTTGCTCAGGGCCACATTCAGCTGAGTCTTGAACACCTCCGAGGACATAGATTCCATAACATCTCTGGGGTAATCTGGTTCAGTGCATAGCATACTTCTGTTTAAAAAAAGTCCTAATATCTAACTGGAATTTCCCATATTCCTGTTTGTGCCCAGTGCCTCTTGCCAAATTACTCTGCACTTCTGCAGAAAATCCGTCTTTGTGTCCTCCAGTTAGATAGCTGAGGACAGTGTCTGATCCTTTCCATGACAGATTACATCAAACACTAAGGTTCCTAGCCATGAAATTCACATTCACAAATACTCTGAATGATGAAAGTAGGTGCCATATGAAGAGCGGAACCAAAATACCTTTTTAAGGAGAGGGTGAGCTAACAGCCTTGCGTGTAGTTTTGTCATTTGCAGATTATGTTCCCCAATTTTTTTTTCGAACTATTATGCCTACACAAGTCTAATATTACTTCAGATGAATAGGCTGTCAACATGCAACAGTTAGCGGTGCAAAACACAAACAAGCATGTCTATCTGCAAAAAACCGAACTCTTAAGCTCTCAAATTACACCTTCAAACTACTTTAACTTCAAAGAGGGCAGCTTTTCTTAGGTGTATCAACATTCTTAACAGAATGCACACAGCAAATAAAATAGAATAAAATGTAATTCCCTCCATATTTCTTTCATATCTGGGGTCATTTGAGTGAATTAAATGATAGAGAAATTCACTACTAAAGGAGTACGAGTAGCTGAAATATGCAGTAGCAGAGCTCCTCAATGGTAGTGCTCAGCTAAAAGTAGCGACCCAAAAGG
Source organism: Nicator chloris (assembly GCA_013400495.1). Classification (NCBI taxonomy): domain Eukaryota; kingdom Metazoa; phylum Chordata; class Aves; order Passeriformes; family Pycnonotidae; genus Nicator; species Nicator chloris. Next base: position 28,510 of record WAAE01017221.1, read on the forward strand.
AAGAGATGCTCTGTGAGGGCCAGGGTCAGCCCCATCTCTTCCTGTGTCCTTTCTCACAGCAATCTTTCAAGGTTACTGATGTTTTCTTCCAGTTGCTATGCACATTTAGTTTTACTAATGCTAATCAGAAATATGTTGCTCTTTAATGTTATAAACTAAATATATACTCCTGAAAGAGAATTGTTAGAGCATTTATATGATAAAATTACAAGGTTTTAAAACTTATTTTGCCAATTCCTCTCTAGTGATTACTACAGTTCAGAACTGAGTTAATAAGCTGTACTCATTACTACTTCAGGACCAGTTAGGTCAATGCAGAGGTAAAGATGTAGTTATTAGCAATTCCAGCTTCTATGTAGCTACAGAAATCATTGTACAAAGGAAATTTTTTGCTCATATATTGCCATTTGTTTCACCTGTTTTCAGGTTGAGAATTTCAGTGAAGATCCACTTCCATCTTTATCACAATCTCCCTCACAAGGCTCCTTAAACATGATGGTTTAAAATTATTTTTAATTGGACTTAATAAAGTAACTGTAGTTATTTTTAGGGTGCAAAGCTGAAATCAGTGTGGATTTAAAGCTAGGATCCCATTTCAGTGGTCCAACCCCAACTCCAGCTTTCATTCTGCAAGTCATTTTTCATTATTTATTAAAATAGGAAACAAAACTGAACACGAGAAAGGAAACTGTTGCTTAAAAATAGTCAAGCCTGCAGCTCTGATGGAAAAGGGAACAGGAGCTAGACTTCTGAAAAATTCTTTGGTATGATTTAAAACAACCTGACCGTGGCTCCTCTTGTGGTATTTGGTTTATTTTTTATTTTAAACCTCAGAAAATCCAGCTCCTTGATGTGTGCAGTTAGTAAACTTAGTTTGGTGTTTGGCAGTAAAAATTTATAAAATTCAACATTGAACAATTCAATATTTTTGAAGGATAGGGACAAAACCACACCTACTCATTATTTTCAATGCATAATGCCCTTTGAAACTCCTTCAAGTTGAATAATTTTTGATAGATAAGACTTTTAAAATAAACAGTGCACAAATTTAAAAGGACAAGACAAAAACTACTTGTTAATAAAACAATCTGAAACCCTTATTTCAATTTAGATTATGGATCACTTACTTGTAGTAGGATAAAGCTTAATTTTGATCTGATGTCTTTAGGTTCTCCAGGGCCTTGTTCCCCTGGTTTTACTCTCAAAGCTCCTTATTTGCTGTTGTTTTTACCAGACTGCCCTAGTATGTATTTTTCTGGATGTAATTTCACCTGGACAGAGCTGATGAGACAGCGACTACATCTTGCCCAGAAGAGCTGTCTTTCCAATCCTGGCTCCTTCTCCTGTCCGAGGAAACAAGTCAAAGGCAACTCCACCCAGGCTGGGTTATGAAGAAGACTGTGTCCTGGCCAAAGAACCTGACAGATTCTGCATAAATATATTCATTAAAGGCAAGCAGAAGAGAGAGAGAGCCAGGAGAGTCTCACAAATTTTCTAGGTCCAACTCTCTTTTTTTAAGCCTTTAAAGAGCATCAGCCAATGCAAACACCAAAAGAGAAATTTCTTTGGACATGGCCTCATACAAGGAGATCATATTTTAGAGCTGACCAGCTGAATAAAATTGGGTACTTTCTTTAACAACCTCTCCTCAGTAGGAAAAGCTCAACAAAATACTAAGAACTTGAGAGGGTGAAGAATTCAAATTCTATTGGACTGGCTCTGCCCATAAACTTCAAATGTATTGAAGCAATTAGTATTAAAGACCATAGACCTCAATGCAGGAAGTTTCTTATAACTATGTTCATGAGCAGGCAGTGCATTATCACTGCTATTACCTATTCAGTGGCAGGCAGAGTTTGGCATCACCACTTCCTTAAGCCACCTTTCATTTACAAATATCAGTGCATTTTTTAAGAATCCAAATTTGAAGGCATAATAAAAAACACTATCTGGAACTGCAGTCACCTTTGCTTCCGTGAGTAGAGTGAGGATACTAAACTTTACAACCCAGGAGGTTAGTGTTTATTACTGAGTGCACAGATAATCTGCTACATGGGTTACTGTGATTGAAGTGAGGGGGTCATTTCCTACAGCCCATTTGAAGTCTGTTCCTCACATGCAATCACCATTTATTACACCATAATATATAATTTATTTTTACACTCTGTGACTACTGATCTGGGCATCTTTTGAAATACTTTGGGAGGAATCATTCAAAAGAAGAATACCAAAATAACCAACAGCAAGAAAGTATAAATTCTACCGTGTTATAATAAGGCAGCTCCAAATAGTTAAAAAAACCGTTAGCAGTAATAAATTGAAATTTGCATGTTTATCTGTGTTAGTAGAACAAAATGGGTAGTCATATACAGAAATCCTCTTCTGTGATAAGTACTATCTTATTTGTCATAATCCAAGCAATTGACAGAGTAAGTCTTAAGCTCAGTATTTGTGGTGGTTTTTACGTAGTTTAGGAGGATGGTTCTTCCCACAGGAAGTTTTTAATACGTCTGTGTGAACACACCAGGGAGATAAAGGCAGGTTTTCAGGAACTGACCTTCCCTTTCCGTTTCTGGCCGTGATCAGGTAACAGCGGGGCTGTGGCCTGGCCCAGGCAGGCTGGGCCTCCACCCCACGGCCCCTCTGCCGTCCGGAGGGAGAGGTGGCAGGGCCGGGCTGGGAGGGCAGAGGCCCCCCTCTCTCCCTCCCCCAGCTGGGGAAGGGGGTAGAGGGGGAACGGAGCTCGGCCGGGATGACATCGGAGCTGGCCGAGATGGCAGACGGCCGGGTTCCGCCCCCCCCCTTTTTCCTTTCTTCCCCCC
>WAAE01017221.1:31641-52173 GCA_013400495.1 Nicator chloris
ACTGGGAAGACTGGGGTTTTTCCTGGTGGTGGGTCTCTATGGTTGAGATTGGCACAAATCTGGAGATTTCGGGCAGCTCCAGATTTTGTGGCATTGGAAAAATAGAAGTAGTGGGGTCACGGGAGAGGTCTCCTCTCCCAGAGAAAGATGTATGTATTGTTTTGTAGAAAATGAGGATGATTAGATGGTTGGGAGGAGGGAAAGTGAATTTTTTTTTTCTTTTTTAACATCTTCATGGTTTTTTTCCTATTTCTCTGAGTGTGTGTGAATAAATCTATCTTTTTGATTCATAGTTGAATTGTTTTGCCTTTGTTTCTGTTTTGGTCATGATCTCAAAATGGAAAAAATAGCTAACCTAAGAGAAAATTGGCAAAAATTGTTTGGCAATTAAGTCAAACAACGACAGTATTCTGTAACATTGGTTTAGATGATTTTAAAGCTAACTTAGTTTTACCTCCTCTGATTCAGCACACATTTTACCTCATTCTCTGATTCAGTTATGTTTTAGGGACAAAAGTGCTTAAAGATTTAGACAGCTAGGATGATTTACAAGCTGTAGTAACAGAATAAATTTTAAACCAGCATGTACTTCCAACCCTTTAGTTGTAGATCAATCTATAAGTCTTGGAATCCCCAACATATCTAGGTATGTTTCAAAATTGTTACCTTCTGTATTGCAAATCTGAAAAGATGGATCCCAGTCCTTTTATGCACTAGTTCTCACTTCTAAAGAGGCCTCTTACTACTAATGGATAAGTACATAGAGCACTGCAAAACAGACCATCTTGATAAATCCAGGGAAAAAATCAAGTTCAATGACTAGAGGTACAGAGTATATTACCCAGGAAAGAAGCCTGAGAAAATAGGAGTCATTGAGCTTAGAGAAAAAGTACACAGACAGATATGAAGACAGTATCCAAATACATGTGGCAAACAAACAAAGCCCTGAGGAAAAGCAGGATAAATTAGTTCTGTTCCATATTTGTCAAGAGAAGTGACAAACTGTAGCAGGGAAGATACCTGGAAAACTGATACAGGAAGTTACACTCTGGAACAAACTGTCTCAGGAATAAGAACAAGGTGGTCAAAATGAGTTCAGGAAGTCCATTTCAGCCATATGCTTCCTTGTAAAAATGACAATTGAAGGCTACTACTTTTGTTCTGCACATCTAAGTATGCACCATAAAGCCTCAAAGAGGGTTGCCCTCCTCAGTGCTCTGCGTGAGTTCCAGTATCCTATTTCCTATCTCTAACACACAGAAAATGAAAACCCAATAAGGCATGGTGTCTTCAGTATATAGATAAGCATAAGAGAATTGCCAGGGAGGAGCAAGATTAATTTGTTATGTGAGAACAGAAAAATATCTCAGTGCAATTGATTGAGTAAAGGCAAGAAAGAGCGTCCAGGAAACTGCAAGCTGTTGCCCCTAGGCCCAGGAACAGTCACACCTATGCACATGGTGAACAAGAAGGTGATTTGGAAAGTCAGAGCAAATTTACCAAGGCTAGGCTGTCTAGCAAAGCTTGCTGCCTTCTGTAATATTATTCCTGTCTTTGCATACAATAGGAAAGGGGTGAATGTCATTTATTTCAACTTTGGCACAATTTCCACAGGTATCCTTCTTGTGAGACTGAAGAAATGCAGACTGGATGCCTACATTACAGGGGAGATGGAAAACTGGGCTCAAAAATCAGTGGTTGAAAGGCCAAAGTCCCTTTTTATGCCCCTTTGATATTGCTCAAGAACCTCTTTCTGGTTCTTGAACAACATTCAGTGTAAGTCCTATACTCATTTCAGTGAGGGAGAATGTTTTGTGCTTTGTGTGCACTTGGGGAAGAACTTGGGTTGGGGAAATAGAAGCAGATGAGTTGTCCATAATGACCTGCTTTGAAATTGAAGGAAAACAAACTAGATGGAGATGTCCATTCAGAAATAGGTGACATTCTGTTTATTAGTCCCCCGACTATGCTGGGTATAGTTGATGCAAGAATCTTTAAAATAATATGCAAAAAGTTGGAAAAGGAATGGGATTATCCTTTTTCTGAAGTCACAATGATTTTCCACTTCCAGCATTGCAACTCACACATGATCACAAAAAATATGTGTGTTTTCTGCTCAAAATAGCACCCAAGACATACAGGACTTCAAATAGAGCAAGGATTAATAACTCTGAACGGCACTTGGCAAAGGTGCTTGCAATATTTTATGTGAACTTTCGAATAAATTCCCCACTTTTTAGAGAGAGACAGATGATAAAGCAATTAAATATCTGAAGCACACATAAGAATTCTTAGGTGGTGTTGTATATCAAATGATAAACTCAGAAAGAGTAAGAAAACTTTGTCAGTAACAAAAGCAGTACTGAAATATGAAATTCTGTTGTGCTTTGACAACTATGATTTCAGCTTGTCAATAGAGTCAAGTCCATCAATGAAACTTTTAGCCAATTACTTGCCTTTGGTTTAGAAAGCTGTAGACACAAACAAATAAATAAAATGTAAATTTTAAAAAATTGCCCTTTGTTTCCCAAAGCACAGTCAAAATAAAGTGGTTTCACTTATGTTCCTGGTCTCCAAACTGAACATTCCCACACATGTCTATGACACTTGCTGGATACAGCCCAGTCCTATAAGGATTGATTCCAACTACACATAGTTTTTCCAGCTGGAAAACATATCTCATCTTGCACCATTAGATGAGACAAATCTCAAGACTGATGGCCTGGCTCCTTACTACTACTCTAAAATAAACCCAACAAAAACCCCAACAGATTAAGAAAAATCAGAGGTGATCTTTTTAATCTTCTTCCATATTGTTCCACATTTTCAGTTTGCAGAGATCAAACAAAAGATTCTACAGTTCAAACACATCCGGAGGAAAGAAGCAATAAATTGCCAGTACATCTTTAATTTAAAAAAAGTACTAATAAATACTTCATAAGTTTAGAATGTATTATTGAATTCCTGTATTTGACAGAAATTCTTTTTCAGCTCTATGAACACATTGTGAAGCAGAGGCATTGTTAACTCATCTTAAGAAAACTAAAATATGAAGTAAATGGTTCTAAAGCAGTGAATTAGAGAAAATAATGGATGTCAAGCATAGTAAGTGTACAACATGTGAAATAAAAGCTATGTCTATGATTGAGTACTAAGATAAGACAAATACTTATTTTTGATACTGAAGGTGTTTCATCTTTTATCCCACATATTTCCCTGCCTACCCAGGACATACCATAGAGTTTATGTTCTCTGACTATATTTCCAAATTCTTTATTTGTTACATCAGCTGCTCTATTTTCACCATGTTGCCTTTTATCTACAGAGATGAAAGAAAGCTGCAGAAAGTTATCTGTCTTTCCAACATTTCTATGTCTATACTTACTTTTTTTTAAAAATAAATTCTCCAGACAGTGTTTCATTGAAAGAAAAATGCCAATAAAGAATACTATCAGCTACACAAACGGAAGGCTTATGAAAATTTGGGGGTGGGATAGGGGACATCTATGCACAAAACCATCAGCAAAGCAATCTTTGTAGGCCTGACTTTGAATTTTTACTTGTACTTCTCTCAGCCATTTATCCAAATGTTCATGGAGAATTTATGGTATGTAGGAAGCTATGTCTCTCTCATTACTGATCTTGTAACCCAGTGTGCAGTAGATTACATTAATTGCCAAGGAATGCTCTGACTTAAGAGTGTATTAAGCAGATAAATAATGCTTCACAACTTCAGAGTTTATAAGTGAGATGGTCTTCCCTGTGCCAGTTATTCTCAACAACTGACAAGTGTTTTAATACTACAAAAACAAAGAATTGGGAAAAAATCCAGAAGGGCCAGGTCATGGAAAAAATTATTCACAATGCCTGAAGTTTCAACAGAGCATAAATGAGATTATCTATTCCCGATATATAACTTTTCTACATCCTTGATACTATGAGCAACCTCACACTGCCTTCAAATAAATATAATAATAGCATATGATCTTCCTTGCTAATTGCTGTAAGTATTTCTGAGTGGAAAGGGAACACAATAAATATCTGTTACATTACTGAGAAACTGTTTTCTAAGAATTCATGGCTGTATATTAACAACATACTAATGCTTTTATCAACTGCCATTTCACCATGTTACCAAAATTGTGAGAGTACAGGGGATTGATGAAAGCGTGAAAGATTAAAACTGATAATTTTTGATGTAATGCATTTACCAATAATAAGCAAGATCCCACACTGACTTTGTGTGTGCATGTGCATGCCTCAGTGTACTAGAGTCTATGTCAAGAGTCCTCAAACTATGGCCCGCGGGCCGGATACGGGCCCCCAGGGTCCTCAATCCGGCCCGCTGGTATCTACAGAATCCCCCCTCCCTCCGCCGCCGGGGGCTGGGGAGGGGAAACCAAGCAGCCGCAGGTGACTTCCTGCCACTTAATCCGCGCGCCGGCGCCTCTCGGCTACAAACCGCGCCACCGCTGCCGCCGCCGCCTCCTCCTCCTCCTCCTCCACTGGCACCTTGCGTTTGTGGCAGATGTAACAGAGCTACTCAACAATTTCAATGTCCAACTTCAAGGAAAGGGGAAGCTCATCTGTGATATGTATTCACATGTGAAAGCATTTCAAGTCAAATTTGACCTGCTCATTAACCAAGTAAAGGAGGAAAACTTCTGTCATCTCCCCACAACTCAAAACCTGTCTGCAGAAAAACCAGCAGTTGCATTCCCAAACAAAACATGTATGGATGCACTAGAAATGTTGCAAAAGGAGTTTCAAATTAGATTTAAAGAGCTTCATCTCCATGAACAGGACATACAGCTTTTCTGGAACCCATTTTCTGTTGACATTGAAACTGTTGATCCGATTTACCAAATTGGCAGAACTACAGACTTGTGACTCTCTGAAAGATGCATCCAAATCAAGCAGCCTTACTAATTTCTATGCATCTCTCCCCTCAGAGACATATCATAATCTCAGGAACCATGCACTCAAAATTACAACCATCTTTGGCAGCACCTATGTCTGTGAGCAGACTTTTTCCCGAATGAAACATCAGAAATCTCCAATCAGATCCAGATTAACTGATGAACACTTGCATCACTTGCTACGACTAGCAGTGACAAATATGGAACCTAACATTGACCATCTCATTAGCCAAAAGCAGGCCCATAGTTCACATTGAAATATTATTTGTTTTTGTTGATTACAATTGTTCTTCATTTTAAATATTGCATTCTTTTTCCTGGTTTTTGTGCACTACTACAAATAAAATATGTGTAGTGTGCATAGGAACTAGTTCATTTTTTTCCAAACTATATTCCGCCCCCCCACAGTGTCTGAGGGACAGTGAACCAGCCCCCTGTTTAAAAAGTTTGAGGACCCCTGGTCTATGTGAAATCATACTAATTACTTGCTTAGTTGTGTGCAAGTTGAGTACAGACTTTCCATTGGAGCAAAAATCCCCAAATCTGCCAACAATTCAAAAGAAATTCTTCAGCTAATATTAATTGCATAATTAGTACTTCAATATTTTGAAAAAAAAATCTTATGTTTATACAGACTTGATTAACAAAGGACATAAATTAATTCCTAGTCCATAATACCACGTCACATCAGGTATATCAGCTATATTGATGTGTAAGGAGCACTGATTCACCAACACAAACAAGAAGACATTTCTATTAGAATTGCCAGTTTTGTGTTCCTTGTAACTAAAGCAAAGAGCAGGAAGGAATGCTGAAGAGATGCAGTATTGGTGCTGGTCAGATCATAGCTAAAAGCTGATGCTCATCTGTAAGGTAGCAAGTGACAAGCTGTCACTGCGGAGCAATTCCATAGTCACGTTTACACAGCAAATATCTCTTAATTAGCTTTATGACAGAAGAAGGAGACCTATTGATTCAAACTGAATATGAAACCTCACTATTTTTACCTGAGTCAGCACTTCATCAAACTAAGGGAATTCATGGTTCTTAAGCCTGATTGCAGCCATTTCCCTGACTGTGGGACAAGCTGCACACTGTGCTATAAATAAAAACTCTGCCCTGTCATTTAATCCAACTACTTCAGTGTTTGTGTGAGCCACAGAATGGAACTCTGCCAAAATGTTCAGGGCAAACAATAGAGTTTTCTTTCTATTATTTGTATCCCAAAGCTCAATTTCTTATCAACTTTCAGACTATTGCACCAATGCCTTTGTTTTCAGTGTATGTTTGTGCATGTTGTACAGATACACTGAGGTTTCAAAAGAAAAGTGATAAGCAATAAGGTCTGAAAGTCTTGTAATTTTCTAAGTGTGCATTTTTCTTGTTCATGTATAGGCTTGAACTGTGGTAATGAGGTAATTTTAATTGCCAGAAAAAGTTTTAACTTCAAAGTCAGGAAATGATCTTCTGGGACATTTCAAGCGTACATATTTGTATTTTTGAACCAACCACAATTTCATGTTTTCTAAAATTACTCCAGACTTTTACATCACAGAAAGAAAAATTAAAGTGAACAATTAATATAAAGCAGATATTGCAAGCAGCTGACAAAAGAAGAAAAGTCTTTTCCAAATGTGAGTTTAAAAATAATGTTATCCCCTATACACTCTCAGTTCTTTAAAACTGGCCAGGTTCCCAAAGTATTAATTATGTAAACTCATATCAACCATCTGTGGCCATTTATAGACTCATAAACTAATGCCACAACTTCAGGTGATTGGAAAGAATATTTTCCCACTCTATTGAATCGTGCTATTCCTGAGCAGATTTTAGAATAACCTTAGGAACCTTATATAATCTTATATAAAAGTGCTGAAATAGCCCTAAAAAAGCCCTCATACTTTGAGAATCCATTTTGCCATCAATTCTTCAACTTGAGAAAGGGCATAGAATTACTGTTTCTTTTTAAGTACATACAGTGATGCCCTAGTGGTAGCACACCCCATACACACACAAAAGAAATAAAAATCAAATCAATAAGACACATATATATCTCACAAAGGAAACTAGGATTACATACATGTTGTCCTGTATTGTAGAAAAAAAAATCTAACGAAGACCATTTGAACTAAGACCTGTCAAACAAGTCTGAGTAGGCTCTGGCCGATTTCCAGCTGCCGTTTTCTACTTGGGAAGATGCTGCAGACTGGGGTGTTTTGCTAATGGCACCTATTTTAGGCTGCAGGCTGTCCAGAACATGAATACCTGCTCCTGTTCTCACCAAGATTCACCATGCCAGTGAGTAGGACTTCAACTGTCTTCTGTAAAAGGCAGTAGTGAAGAATGCTCCACAGCAACGAACTTGTCTTGCTCACAAACAATTTCAAGTCTGCACTTGAATTTCCCCAAGGAAAATAAATCCACTAGGAGCTGCATGAACAGTTCTAACTATGGCAGGTCACTGCTAGCCATTTTTCCTCCCTGGAGCAGACAGAGGTTTTTGTTTCCACATGCAGTGTGTAGTGCACACCAAGTAAGTCCAAACAGTCCAAAGAAGCCTCAAACCCATTGTCCATTCTCTGTATCATCAGTCAACATACACAGATCATACTATCCAGATACAATAGGTCTGGCCCCAGAGCAGCAGCAGGATTTAGCCTACAGCTCTCCCCTCAAGTGAGTTATATAACTTGTCTTTCTGGAACAGCTAGATCCAAAGATTATATGAAGGAGGGCTGAAAAATAAGGTTCAAAAAGAGATACTCAGGAATACGAAAATTAAAAAGAAGAGGTGGAAGGTTATATAGATTACCCAGCAGTGAGATCATTTTGGAGGCATTCATATGCAGTGGAATTTAATTCTGGCAGAATCCACCCATGTATATCATCACAATGTTGCACCATTGCATGTGCCAATATAAAAATGGAATTCTGCTATTACAGATCATCTTTGAACTTGGAAACCTGACACTCAGTACTGGGTTTTGATATGTGTATGTGCAAGCCTAGGACACAACTGTCTGCATGATAAGATAACTTTGATTAAATGAACTGCTATAATTGTTACATTCTTACAGGCTGTTTTCACTTTCAGCAAGAATGAGCCAAATTTGCCATGACATATCTAGTGACTGAAAACTTTTGTCACTCTATTACACCAGTAAAGGATCCCTTTTAAATTTCCTGTTGGACTTGTCATTTATGTGCCATTAAAAATAAGAAAAATATTTCACAAAAAAACCCAAATTAGTTTTGTTCTTCTTTTTCCAAACACAACAAAAAATTCAGTTAAGCAATTTAGCTCAAACTGGCCCTTCCTCATAAGAATTTTTTTTAAAGGTTAATGCATTGTGCATTTTGAAAAATAGTTCCCAGAAAGATGTTTTGTACACCATGGGGACCGTAACATATAAACCACATGTCATTTCAGTCCTTTTGTGATATTTTGAGATGCCAGCTTCATTGCATGTTCAAAAAGCCACAATTTCCAGGAGACTTTTCCCTGTATTACAATTTTTGCCCTGCCACCCTACATCTACCAAAGGGGTGCTTCTTGCAGGAAGGGAGAGGGCAGAACAGAAGTTTAAGGTTTGGGTGTTGCAATATAATAATTGTGATACATCGAAATAACTCTACTTTGTTTTAACTGTTTGACACTAGTAAATGAAAACACATGCTCTGCTTATTAAGACGTATTACATAACATAGCATAGCCAGCAAACTTAGCTAGGAATAACATTAGTCTATTCCTTTTCTCAAATGTCAAAGTTTGGGAGTCTACTGTAAATACAGCATTCACTCTCAAAGGGATGTCAGTCATAATTACCTAAAGTACAAATATTAGCCAGTAGCTATCTACAATATCAAACCAAATACATTGAGTACTTCCAAACAAAGAAAGAAATCCTCGGTGCAAAGCAATTATTTTTCCCACTTCTCCCCACTGCTGACAACTGTTGATAAAAGGAAATTTTGGATCTGGTTTTCCATACAGGAGTCTGTAAATCAAGCTTTTTCACACAGTTCCCTAAGAAGTGTCAAGTCCATATTCTTTTTCGCTAACAAGACAGCAACCAGGAGAAAGCTGAATTAGGGTTTCCTGAGCCCTTCCTGGACAGCAGAGTAGGATAGGCCTGAGTCCTAGAAAGTAGAACAAGGATGGACCTGAATTCCACTGTACCTGATGACTAATTCAGTAGGAAAACCACAGTGATCAAAAAAATGTCAAAAAAATCCCCTGAAAACAAACAGAAAAATATTCTGACTTTTTTTAAATAACTTTCTAAAACTGAAATTTTATAAGAAGGGATCAACCTCAAATTCTTTTCAGCTCTAACAAAGTAAAAAAGAACATAAAGACAGAAGCTGTCAGAAACAGGTTGTAATGAAAAAACACATTTCCATGTGCATCTGTGCTGTAACTGTGAAGTCAAGTGACAAAGTCAAAACCATGAAATGCTGTTATACCAAACACTAAGAACTTATTCTTCAGCTGTTCCTTCAACAATTGTATCAGCTCCAACTGGAAAAATGACAGTAAAACATGGTTTATAAGGCAGTACAATCTTGTGGATTATGTCCTGTAACTTGTTTATTCTGGATCCAGTGGCTTTGCTTTCTCATCTCTGTCTCAGATCCGGGATGCTCTGCTTACCAAATCATTCTTTAAAGACAAGACTTTTGTCTGTACTTAATTCCTGTCTAGAGAGACAACATCAAGTTCTTTAGGAATGGAACTTTTCTGTTATGCAGAACCATAAAAATTAGAGCATGCTTTCACCCATCAATAAAGCACAACAGCGTTGAATTTTAAAACTATGTATATTGGATGGCACTGGCATAATGGCTTAATGAGAGAGACAAAAATAAGTGGAAAATCTCTAATTAGAAGAAAGCTTTAGAGGCTAGACAAAGTTGAACAGACAGCTGCTGAAATACTGAATGAAATGCCATCTGTAATGGTACCATCATCTCACACTGCTGTTCTGTGATCCCTCACACAGTATCCAAAGGCATTGACTGCAGAATTTTCTTAGCAGCTGATCCCCACATGAAACACAAACATAATTGTAAAAAAAAAACTGCCTTCCTAGTAAAACACAATACCCACCAGCCTTCCTTTCCCAACTATATTGTCTTTACATATTATTATTATTCCTCCAACAATACCTTAATCTTTGAAGTCAAAATAATAAAAGAAAGAATTCATTAATAAAGAACACTCTTTTGAGAACAGCAATACTATTTTCTTTTTCATCTTAGTAAAACACACATGTGTGGAGGTGAAAGTACAAAAATATATGGGAAAAGGGAATAATTTGTGTTTCAGCCTCTTTACCAGCACATTTGCACAGTTTCTCAAGCAGCTCTGGAGGTCACTGTACTGGCTGGCTCTGTTCCTTTGCAGCTGCAGGAGGCAAGAATGTTCCTTCCACCTTGTACCAGCGGAAGGAAATCCCAGTCCATGAGACATGGGGTCAGTGTGTTTCACCTCTGGGAGAGAAAATTTGAGCACTAGAATTGCAAAGTGCTGGTAAGAAGGGCAAGATTTACTCTGATAACCTGTTCCCACAAGTACCTGCACCACCAGAAAGCGAGTTTGGCTAGATTGCTCTCCTTCAAGTTATGAGCTTGATTCCACTGTCCCCCAGAAAGCAAGAGTGACTCTGAAGCCTCAGTTACATACTTTGGGACTTAAAGAGCACAGGAATTCACTGGAATTTAAGCTTGCATAGCAAGGCAGAGAAGCCCTCTTAAAAGAATATTACCAGTACATATTTTCATTTTTAAAACACTTTAAGATCCACATATACTCTTTGCTTACGAAAAAAGTCTGTAGTCCCTATCAAACAAGACAATGCTGTAGAAGACAATCCTTTGAACATTTCCAGTTAGCAGGTAAGTACTTATACACTTGCTTTTTCAAGGCAATTCTTTATAAATAGTAACTGAAGAGGCAGCTACAAACAAAATAATTAGATTGATGTTTCCACACTGCACTGGGAGAATCTTAAAAAAGCTATTTCACTGAAAAGAAATTAAGTTTCTACCTGCAGCTTTATGCATTTGGCAAACAGAACTTCACTTCTGCAATGTTATTTTAGGACAGAAAAAAAAATGCGTGCCAGAGTTAATCTTGTGGTGGATTAGAAGCTTTCTCTGAATTTCACAGTTAGCATAAACTTAGAGACACTATTCTGCAGTAGTGAGAAGAAAGTCCAGTGAAACCATTTAAAAAAGACAAGTACTGGAAAAGTTCCTTCCCTCAGTGTAGGCAATACATACAAGATTCATCTCTGGTCAACATAATCTTAAGTCCTTTTTGATGAAATGAAAGCCATGGAGTTAGCTTGTCTTGAACTGCATATCTGTTACTTGCAGACTACACACTGTTACACTCTTACCAGTAAGCAGAAACTCCACATTGGCTCCAGAAGATGAGATTAAAAGAAAGATACTTTCAAAAGAACATCATCATAGGGAAGAAAGAAAAATAATGAAAATCTGAAAAAAAAAAAGTCTCTTAAGGAAGAGTGGGGATGAAATTCACCTCAACTCCCCCAAATGCCTTTAGGGTTTCCCTTCTATGAAAGAAAATCTCCTAGGAAGCCCTCAAAGTGTTTATTTCTTAATAAACATTCTCATAACTAAATCACAGGTTCCTCTAAATGTCAGTGGCTGCAGGAGAATGCAGATGTAAAATGCATTACAAAGCATAGGCAAGCACTTCCACAAAGTGAGAGCAATATGTTCAGGACAGAAACAGTTGGAAATTGCTGCTTTAATGCCAAGGCACTACAAAGTGTTTTACCATCCAAATAGGGAAACAGTCTTTTAATTTTATGCTATGCCTGATCTTTCTGCAATAAGCAATAAAATACTATTAAAATGCCAATGTTATGTGTGTCATATTACCAAGGAGAAGAAGAGATCACTACTAGCTTTGCAAATCTACTGTACTTCCAGACTCTGAGAGAAAGGAATAGTTAAACAAATATCCACAGGTTTAGAGGGTTTTTTCTTCTGGTATAAATTTTCATCAATCATATTTCTCTCCCTCAAAATGCATGCAACCTGACACTAGTCAATTCCTACTGAATTGTATATCTATTAAGGATAGATATAAAGGGAAAGTATACAAGTTCTTTGAAAGACAGAACTGAAATCTTCCACCAGTGATGCAGGGTCCTTCCAAGTCACATTGTCTTTAAGATATTAAACCACAGACCTGGACACTGCTGTCTAAATCACTATAAAATCATTAAATACAGTAACTTTGTGTCATGATACTTCTCATTAGAATCACAACATACCATGAAAACTTTTGAGCTTATCTTATTCAAGAGCTTTAAGGTTGCTGTTATACCTGGACTTTGCCCTTTTCCCTGACCTTCTTTCATCTTGTCTATTACCTTTAATCATTTCTAACATGTTGAAAGCAAATTTCCATAACAAAACACAGGCTTTGAAAACCCCGAAGCCCCACAACAGAAAAACAAACAAACCCCCAGAAAGTTGTTCATAGCTACTTGCCTCTTGGCAATTTCTGAGTATTTCCCAGGTTTAGTGCAATATATCCACACAAAAGAAGACAGACAAATCTTGACATCATGGTCACAAACCCAACCTCGCACTGGGAATGGCTCTGACAGGTATCACACAGAAGGACCGCAGCTGCATTTAAGTGAACCGTTCTCTCTGGGACAAGAGGCAGCAGCAGTTTGACACAAGCTTAGTTTGCACAGTGGGAGGAGACAGGATGACATCATTCACTCCCACTGCAAAACGAGAATTAGCATAAAAAATATTATCAGGCTCCACCTGCAATAATCTTCTAGGGTTTGCTACAAGACCTTTTCCACCACTAAGGGTAAGACATCACCATTTTATTACTTACATTTCATGAAAATAAAATCATGAATATCAAACTTTCTATTAATGGAAAACTAATTGTCACTGTTTTATCCAAGAAAGCTGGACTTAAACTGCAAAAACAAAATTTGCAGTACTCAGAGAACTGTTTGCTATATTGACTTCAGTATTCTTGCAATCTCAACATTTTTCTTAACGTTAATTCAGGCTACTTGTGGCTTTCATCCAGGCAAAATAAATACTAGTTTAATTTGACATGACATTATAAACAGAAATTGTAAATATTTATGCAGCAAAAGAACTGGACTTGAAAAATTTAAATGTCATTTTTTCACTTGTTGTATTGGCAATTTAAAAATACTTTATAATTTTCCCTTTCATAAATGTCTGGTGAGTTAATGGATACAATGCACATTGAAAGTAATAAAGCAACACTTCTCATTCCAGGGTGATGTTCTCACCAGTTACATAATTTTAGGTAGAAAAGAAGTTCCATTTTTCCATTAAAAGCTGTTGCATTCCATGTTTACAATGAGCCAAGTAAGCACAGCATTTGATCCCCCTCACAGATGAGAATATGGGAAGGAAAGGGTAAAGCAGAGGAAAAGGAAGCAGTAAGGAAGAATTTAGTCTCAGTATCTGGAAAAGCTTCCAAAGAGATTAAATCTATTCAACTAAGTAGTGATCTCTCCCTCTCTCTCTCTCTCTCTCTCTCTCTCTCTCTCTCCCTAAAAATAAAAACCCCAAAACCAAACAAGGAAAAACCCAACAAACAAAGAAAACCCAAAACAGTCCCCAAGGGAAAAAAAAAATAACAAAGAAAATCTAGCCAAAAGCAAACCCAAAAGAACCATCAGCAACCAAACCTAAACATATCTGTTGCTTACAATATGTGAAGTTCTTCAGTATGCTTAGTCTGCTCCACTCCCTGCTTGACTGGACCTGACATCATTCTGCTTCTGTAGTGTTTATAAACAGGTAAAATCACAGCATTTCTACCTGGGTTAGAAACAAGTAGTTTGGAATAAAAAGGTAATATCTTGAAGCATACAGGAGCAGTTCTTAAAGATCAGATTAATTGTGTATTTAAAAAAGACCCTGTGTTTGCCATAATTCAGGGAGAACTTCACAACAGAAAGCAGCAATCACTGTCTTAGAGAGAAACCTGAGGAATTTCAAGCTCTTCTAATCAACATGGGCAGCACACAGCTATAACAAAAACAGCTGGACTATGGGAATGTGTTCCAGACTCATCAAACTATCTGAATTCAGACATAAGGAAACGTTTTTATTATTCACTAACTCAAGTCTGGGAAGAGCAACTTGAAAATCAATATTCAAGACAGACCCCCAAAAATCCCCAAACACTATTATTACCTGAAGGATCTTTGGGAGGATTCAGATCTTGAATATGAACACTCTGAACAGGTAAATGAAACAGGTACAATTTGAATGAGATGCAAAGATGTTTGAAAGGCTGTAGAGTTAGACAGGGGTCTCACAAAACACACACCAAAAGAGTGTCAAATGGCAGAAAGATGGATATAGAGAGTTAACATGCCATTCTTATTGTTTTTTAAGTTGAAGTACTATTTTCAAAAATGCTCCAGAAACCATCTTCTATTTTTTCCCTTCAAAATTAAAAAATAAGAAATCAATCATTTGATGTAAGTGTCTCTTGGGAGGTGTAATGGGAAAAATTGCTCCATGGTCACACAGAGCTGTCTTTGTATTAGTGTAAACTGGACTCTCCTATTTGTCTTATGGCAAATTCACTTTCCTTCAAAGATTACACAACACCTTCCAAAGAAAGGCACAAAGGCCAACTTCTACTCAAAAAAATCTCAGTGAAACAAACATATTAATTATTTGCCTACCTCACAACCTCTCTCATAGATAAATATAGTCCCATCTCTGCTTTCACAACTACTTGCTTGTCTGCTGCCACTTACATCTTACTTCTTCCTCCTTGGTGCAGTAAGGAGGAAGAAGTAGGTAATTACTCAACCATGTCTTCTCCGCTTAGCTGTTCCATATAGATGTTTAACCCTCTCCTTGAGACCCTGAGAGACTGTGCAGGTCCCTTTCCCTCTTTCCCTCTGATCCCTGTAGAACACAGCTCTTTCCAGCCAGGAGTTCAAAAACCCATGTCAAGACACATTTGCTTCTGTCTTATTGAGGATATGCTTCGTCAGGGACAATTTTTGCATAAGCAGATGCAAGTATAACTTTCCATTAAATATATGTCAAGAGTACAAAAATCAGTTATATGATATTCTTTTATAATTTTCTAATATGCTCCCCTCATCTGCACCATCCACAGATGATACATAGATAATAACTGATTTGGTCCACTTCTTCTCTTGCAGGACTAACCATTCCTAGGAAACCTCTGCTACATGAAAAATTAAAAAAAAAAAAATTAAAATATCAGCTTCTTCTTTCCTTTTCCTAAATTCTCCTGCCATTTCAATGGATGTTGATACTGTAGTGCAAAGCTAAACATGGGAACATGAGGGAGTTCCTGGGACTTCAAACACTATCCTGCACGGCTGGATGCTTCCATAATGTTGTTCAGGTATCCAGTGTCTCCTCTTGTTGGAAAGCTGCTTCACAATCTCCATTGAAACAGAGAGAGAATCTGACTTCCATTCACAAAGTTATCAAATTCAGCACACTCTTCAGGTTTCTTTCATTCACACAAACCTGGAAGTACATTACCCATGCTTTGACTCCTCAGAAGGAAAATACTGAACAAAGAAATTCAGTGAATGACAGTTTTGTGTTACACATTTAACATAAAAGGCAAGAATATTGAGCTGAATGCTGTAATGTCTCAAACAGATCAAACAGGAAAAGACAAAACCTCTGATCCCCTAGTGAGTCCTCCTTTTCAGCACCAAATTAATGTTTAGGTAACAAAGTCAAGTACTCAAAAGTTTACTTGCTTACCTCAATGTAACTGAGTCTCTGAGGGTTAGATCTCAAAAATGGAGATTCCAACAAGATAGTATCACAGCACATCTGGGGCAAAGCAGAGATTTCCTAGTCCTATTTTAATAGTTCCCAGACTGTCAAGTACAATGAAAACAAAAGTATGGGAAAGAAATAAAAAGTTGGGGGGACAGGAGGAAGAAGAGCAGGAGACAAGATTTTACATTTTGTTTTCAAATACGAATATTCTTTTCTTGCCATTTGGGCTCAGTGCCAACTCACCTATCATTCCTGATTATTTTGACAAGCAAAAGCCAACTCCTTGCTCTTCTAACTTAAAGCAGAAAGAGTGTCCAAAGAATAATCTTAAAAAACAAAATCCTGTCTTAACTTTGAAAAGCACAATAATGCCATGTGGAGCTTTCCAAGAATAAAGGACTTACTCACAGTACATTCGGTCTGTCTTTTCTCAGAACATTTCTGGTTGATACTGTACATTTCAGCAGTGTTTGTCAATTATTTGTGAAGTCTCTTTTTCATAAAATATGCTACATAAATGTTAACTATAATTTCAATTCTCTTAAGGGTGACTCAATTATTAGACTTTTTTTCTTGCAAATATCATAGGGTCTCCTCTAAATGCCTTCAGGAAAAAAGAGATGCCAAAGCACATTCTTTCAGATGTGCTGTTTAGAGAAGAAAAAGGAAGAAAAAGAAGAAAAAGGAAGAAAAAGAAGAAAAAAAAACTAAAAAAGAACAAAAGAAGAAAAAAAAAGAAAAAAATCTTTGTTTCTAGAAGTCTGTGATTACTTCTTTTCCAATACTCCATTCTTATTTTGATATGCAAATATTTGAGCTCTCATGCTATCAAGAATCCAGGGTTCACACATCTATTAGTCAAAGGCCATTTCATAGCATAGAAGTAACAAAGACAGGGCATTCTAGTGTCCTTATCCTAAAGTGATTTCCAGATTTCCAAATTAATGGGATCTGAGACAAAGTGAAAGGAAGAAATTCAGTGAAAAGGAGTGGACAGAATAGCTGGTTCTTGTGACATGTTTTACGTAGTTCAAACTCTTTCAGCACTCATTAGACACTTGTAATTTCAGAGTGACTCATCTTTACTAACAGGCAGTGTATTTCACCAAAATTCTGTACAACATAGAGTGAAATAAAAAAATCCACTTATTGAATTCCTCTTCTATGTATTGACTTATCTTATTGTTCCCTTTGTAATGCAAATAACCTGGTACACTCAGTTCTGCAGTTTTCATAACATTAACATGACCTGCCACATGAAGAACCAACATAATTCCAGGTTTTCAACAGTGCCACTCCTCCCCATTACCAAGATTTTATATTATTTTATTTGGGGCTTATTTTGCCTTTTAATTTTTTTTAACAGTCAGGTTTTGACTAACTGCAAGGAAGGACTCTGCAGAGTGTCACTAGGCTCCTGGTACAATGCCTGACCATCCACATGGGGGAAAAACATATTTCCCTTATAACCAGTCTAAACCTCCCTTGTTTCAGCTCATACCTGTTTTCTCTCATGCTCCCACTGCACAGCAATGTGAGGAGCCTTGCTGCATGTTCCTGGCCACCTCTTGGCTGCTGTTAGGTGCCTTGTCCTGACTGAGCAAGTCCCTCAGCCTGTCTTCACAAGGCAAGTGCTCCAGACCCTGACCATCTTGGTTGCCCTTCTCTAGACTTGCTCCAGTTTATCATTGTCTGTCCTGAATTTGGGGATGGGGTGAGAGACCAACACTGGATGATGTCTAGGTATGTAATTCACCAAGTAGTGAGTAGTGGGGGGAAATGACTTCCCTCAATCTCCTGGCCACAATCCTGTTCATACAGCCCAGGACATCGCTGACTTGCCTTGCTGCCAGGACCCACTGCTGGCTCCTGTGCAGCCTTCCATACACCAAGATCCCCCAGTTCTTTCCACCAGGGCTGCTACCAGCCAGTCAACCCCCAGCCTGTATAACTGCAGGGGCTACTCCTATACAGATACAGGACTTTGCAGCTGTACTTGTTGAATTTCATGATGTCCCTGTCAGCCCATTCCTCCAGCCTGATGAGGCCCCTCTAAATGGCAGCCCTGCCCTAAAGAGTATGAAGTGATCCTGCAAATTTGTGTCACCTGAAAACCTGACAAGAGTCCGTTCTGTCACTCCAGGATACTGACAAAGATGTTAAAGGGATAGGTCCCTAGATATCTCTGGTGCTCCACTTTTTAACCTCATCTAGGTAGTGTATGATCCACTGCCTACTGCCCTCTGAGCCCAAGCATCCAACCACTTACTTGCCCAGATAGTTGATCGCAGTCTCTGTGAACCACTTTGATAGATGTGCACTCCATCAAATATATGATGTACGCTACAATTTATATTTTAAAACACTACCAGGAAACCAGCTCCTTTAAGCAAACACTCAACATATCAAATGGGTTCCTCACCTGAAGGCTTCCCCCTCATTGTTACATCTTAACAGAAATAAGTCTGCCCAACCTCATCAAGCCTCTAGAGAAAAACCTAGCCTAGCCTTTGAAGCACTATGTAGTTACTAAGTACTGAAGACACTGCTTCTGTCTGTGAAGAAAACTACCTTATTCTCCTCTTTTATCAACACATTTGTGCCGCTTAAGATAATTAACAGAATTACAGCCTCTCTATTATTGGATTACCCCGGAACATTCCTTCCAAACTTCTTCTGTCTCTGTCTTTCCCACCATCATATCTCTCAATACTTAACACAATCTGTCTGCCTAAACACAATCTGATTAACATGAATGCAGGCAGAAGCAAACAGCAAAACACAAAAAGCCGTGAGACAGTAATGAGTCTTTAACAGAGTAATTGCATGAATCAAAAATATCTTACGTTATATTGATTTTCCTGTGATTAGAATGAATTTTGGATACCCTAAATTATTCTCAATTATAATTTAACTATATTTAACATGTTTAAATATGAGCAAAGACTTTAAGCACTAGTCCTGTCCCAGATTGCTTTGGAAAGTGGGCTTCATAATCCATGCTGTACCAAATCTTGGTATTTTTGTATTACAATCTTCCTTTGCAGAAGTCAGCATCTCCTGGTCTATTTCAGTCTCTTTTCACAAGATACGTTGTAATTTGTGAAGATAATGTAGATCACAGTTGTTGGGGGTTAGATTTGTTGTTTGTTTGTTTTTGTTTTGTTTGTTTGTTTGTTTTTTCTGTGGAATTTTTCCCCTGGGTTGCTTGGTGACTAATGACTGGATAGTTGTGGGTGCTTCATCAAAACAAAGGCAGTGGCCATGTATGGGGCGGGGGCGGGGGCGGGGGGTGGTGAAGANTCTGCTGCTCTGCTCCATTTCTTAGGTGCTGCTTCTTCCCTTTCGCTGCGGCATGGCCCCGCACCCCCACCTAGTTTCTGCAGAGACACCTCGCCGTTCCAGCTAACCCCGCAGGACTTCTGACTTTCGTCTCATCCACTAGCCAGAATCTGTTCCAGCCCTACTCTTCAAGAAAAAGAACCTTGAGATCAAAATTCCCTGGTCTCTGTGAAGCAGAGCTGTTTGAGGCTCCTAGTTTGTTTTGGTTTTGTTGTTGTTGTTTTTTTTCTTGTTAATGCAGTAATAGTTGTTGTTTGTTTTGTTCTGTTATATACATACATATATCAGTAAAGGACTGCTTTTCCCACCCTCAATATCTTTGTCTGAGAGCTCCCTTAATTGTCAAAATTGCGATAATTGGGAGGGAAGGGAGTTGGATCCATACATTCCAAGGGGGCTTTGCTCTTCCCCCATCAGACACCTGTCTTTCAAACCAAGACAGATAATTGGCGCCCAAAGCGTGGGGCTCGAGGATATTGAGAGAGAGAAGGAATAGCAGTTCTTAAGGGACCTAATTTCTTGTGTACTAGATATAGAAACCTCCTTACGTAACATCATGTGGTCCAGCTTACCCTGGAACTGTTGGCACCTGGTTGTGGCTGTAATGAACAGGGCCAAAGCCTTTATTCAGAGATGCAGCTCTTTATTAGAAAAGCAAGGCGGGGAGGGGACCCGTCTGGGTTTAAGCCTGTGCCACTCGAAGGAGGAGGCTGTGATGATCCTGTCTGCGGTGTGCAATGCAGTCAGGGTCAGACCTTCCAAGCCTCACGAGCAACCCCAGGAAGTCAATGAAAGGCTCAAAAAGTCCAGGGGTAGCCACCGGAGGAGGACGCTGTAAGTCATGGAGAGAATTAATTTTGCATTTATAGAGTCACCTTACTTGTGCCGTCACGATGGTAGTCTTTAGATGGCTCTTTTGGTGTCTAGGGATAGTAGAAACAGCATTTTCTCTTGATATGGTGGTACTTTGGCTGCAAATAGCTTCTATTTGCATATTCTCGGCAGTTGCTCCAACTAGGTGCTTGAAACCTCCTCTCTGAGGCTGTCGCCGGCCCCGGCTCGGGCTGGCTCGGCAGGACAGCAGCAACCCCAGCGCGGGCTGAGCCCAGGCTGCCCCGCGCCGCCGTAGCCGCTGCTCCTCCCGTCCTGAACTTGCGACTCATGAAGGGAGCGGCGGCAGGGACGGGGCAGCCCCGGCCGCCACTCACGTGGCCGCGGAACACAGCGTGCAGCTCTGCCCGCACTGGCGGCAGCGTTCACCGCCGCCGCTCTGCTCGGAGCGGCCTCAGCACGCGGCCCGACCCGGCCCACTGCCTCCATGCGGCCCGTGCGGCCCGGCCCAGCTCCCCGCACCCCGCACGGGCTAACAACTAACAATAAGTACAACTGTTAATGGGTAATTTACAGGGACTTCTTAATTAACAAT